>BGPT01000950.1:165743-180218 GCA_003297045.1 Symbiodinium sp. clade C Y103 | reverse complement strand
TGACAGTTCAAAGGCCAAATTTGTCAGGTTCGGTTTCTTCCATATTCTTCCACATTCAATCCCATTCTTTAGAAAATTTGACACTGAACCGGAAGAAGTTTGAAAGGTGGCTTGGCAAAGCGCGGCAGTCCCACCACAGGTGAAGGCCATGGAAGTACTTCTGGACAAACATCTCTTTACGCACAAAACCTGTTTGCTTGAACTGTGCCTAGAGAAACTGAAATGACGGGCCGGACTGACTCCTCACTTGCTGATATATTCGATCATGTGTTGGTTGCACTTGACAGAGCAGTCCGTGTTGCGGAGCGGAAGGTAAAGCACTGATTCCAGCATCATATTCGCCAAGCTTAGGAATGCTGTTGAATGTTTGTGAAAGTTTGATAGAACTTCGCCTTGTTTTTTGATCTTGTCCCAAGTTCTTGTCATTCTTGTCTGGCATGGTATGGTACAAGCAAAACTTGAATGCTTGAATTGGCAAGATGAGAAGGACACCGCTACGATAGGTCCTTGACAAACTGATCTTCTGGGTGCCTGTGATGCCTTTCTTTGTGTGATGTTTTCTGTGTTGCTCATACATCGCAGAACTCTGCGCTACACTACGTTGCATTGCGTCATGAATTGCATTTCATAGTGTTACATTGCGTTACATACCCAAAATATGCCATACAGTACAATACATGCGCGCACATACACAGAGACACACTCCTTTGGCTCTGCAATGAGTTCAGTAATCAACACAGAATCAAGACTAAGTTCCGCAACGAGCTCATTTGGAACTGGTGCCTTTGCATTCTTCCTTGGTGTGCAGGCAGAGTCCCCTAGGAGCCAAGCCCGGAATGAGCATAGAGTTTCATCACCATTTCTACATTCCAACGGATTCCAATATATTTGAACAGATTGATTCAATCTATGGATGGCTTCTCAGAGGAGTGACCAAAAGTCAGTTGATACCAACCTCCATGGCTGAGAGCCTGAAACACGTTCAGACATTGCAGGAACTTGCAACCGACAAAGGCAACACGGATCTACACTGCTAAGCTTCTTCACTGCTAAGCTGTGATTTGTGAAAGCCCTCTCAGCGCTAGGGACCGCGTATGTTTGGGGTTCAGGTGACCGTGTACCCGCCAGTGCGCCTTGAGTCTGCACCAACCAGTTTTGATCTTAGTAGCCTCCTGTGTCCGCAAAACATGTGAAACATGTTCGAAAAAACATTCATTTCTAGATATTTTCGGCAACCTTTGTGCAGATTACAATCTGCCGATACACGTCCTGACGCCTAGGTTCAGGGCATGAGCGTGTGCAGCATCCTGGCGAAACTGGAACGATTCAAATCGATTCAAGATGATTACCATTGATTACCAATGATTACTCTGTAATTTCTGTCACGGAAAAAGTGTGGTCTTGAGGTTGGCTGAGGTTGGCTACCGAGGTTGGCTACCGCGATGAACGGGTACTCAACACCAGGGAACTTCATGTGCCTGGACTGAATCTGGCAGGATTTGTGTGTTTGAAGATTTTGAAACTGAACCTGAATTGAAGGCCACCGTCCAATGCGCTTTGGACTCCACCAGTGCCATTCCGCCAGGTTGGCTGATGTTTTCTTGGCACAGCACAGCACGGCACAGCTCCACCGTTTTGATGAGACCGTTCTACTTTTTCTGCGCAAGGCAACACCGCAGCAGCCTGTCAATGCATCCAATGTTGCAGGCTGGTGAAGTTGTGTGTACAGAGCACCACAACAGGCAGCTCTAGTCAGCTGCTGAAAACCTTCAGAACCATTGAGGTTCAGTGCCGTCAACGCCTCTAGCTCCATGGACATGCTATTCTTGTGCAACAAGGTGCTTGCAGGGCATTTAGCAATGCATAGACACAGCCCTGCAACAAGACAAAGAGACGGAAAATTCCAGAATTGATTGAAAGGTCAGTCCCCGTAGCAGCTCCTGTATCACTTCCGGTCGATCTCCCAGATGTCAAGCCAGCAAGATGTGCACTGATGTTCCATGTATAATACACATTACACATGTTTTTGCCAGGATACACATGTTTACCTATTAATCTGTTATATTATATACTTGTCTATTATATTTCAATTATTATACCAGTAGTACCGCACAAGGCGGTGGCGGAAGTTTCAAAAAAAGGAAACCTATAGGAGAGGTTCATTGCTGTGAATCATGGATGGCAGAGCGAACACACTGATGGACCGACAAGTGGTTGGAGGCAGCGCAGTGAAGTTGTAAGTTGTAGATGTAGTTCTGGTTGTAGCTTTTGATGTAGTTGTGGTTGTAGTTGTAAGGTGGTTGTAGTTGTAGTTGTAGTTGTTGTAGTTGTAGTTGTAGTGCAGTGCAGTGTACTGTTGTTGTAGTGGTTATTGTGGTTGTAGCTGTAGCTGTTGTAGCTGTAGTTGTCATGTAGTTGAAGTTGTAGTTGTAGTTGTTGTAGTTGTAGTTGTTGTAGTTGTAGTTGTAGTGGTTGTTGTGGTCNGTCATGTAGTTGAAGTTGTAGTTGTAGTTGTTGTAGTTGTAGTTGTTGTAGTTGTAGTTGTAGTGGTTGTTGTGGTCGTAGTTGTAGTCGCAGTCGTAGGGGTAGTTGTTGTAGGTGTTGTAGTTGTAGTTGTAGCTGTCATGTAGTTGAAGTTGTTGTGGTTGTTGTAGTTGTTGTAGTTGTAGTTGTTGTAGTTGTTGTAGTTGTTGTAGTTGTAGCTGTTGTAATTGTAATGGTTGTTGTGGTTGTGGTTTTAGTTGTAGAGGTAGTTAGTGGTAATGTAATGGTAATGTAGTTGTAGTGGTAGTTGTAGTGGTAGTTGAAGTGGTAGTTGTAGTGGTAATTTAGTCGTAGTTGTGGTTGTACATACATACATACATACATACATACATACATACATACATACATACATACATACATACACACATACATACATACATACATACATACATACATACATACACACATACATACATACACACATACATACATACAAACATACATAGATAGATAGATAGATAGATAGATACATAAGTACATAGATACATAGAAACATAGGTATATAGATAGATAGATAGATAGATAGATAGATAGATAGAAAGAGACCGTTACATGCCATTACATGCCATTGCATGCCATCACATACCATAACATGTCATTACATACCATTACATGCCATTACATACCATTACATTACATTGCATGAACATACATACATACATGCATGCATACATACATACATACATACATACATACATTAACAGGCATACATTGACATACATACATTCACATACGTACATTTACATACGTTAGCATACACTAACATACATTAACGTACATTGACATACATTAAGATACATTAACAAACATTAACATAGATTAACATTCATTCATTCATTCATTCATTCATTTATTCATTCATTCATTCAGTCATTCATTCATTTATTCATTCATTCATTCATTCATACATACATACATTAACATATTAACATACATACATTTACATAACATACATTAACATACATACATTAACATACATTCACATACATTCAGATCTATTACATACATTGACATACATTAACATATATCAACATACATTACCATACATTACCATACATTAACATACATTAACATACATTAACGTACAGTAACATATATTGACATACATTAACATACATCAACATCCATTAACATACATCAACATACATTAACATACATTAACATACATTAACATACAGTAACATCCATACATACATACGTACCTACGTACGTACATACATATATACATACATACATATGTATATAATACAGTATACATAAGTGTCCAGTTTTGATTCTGGTTTGCTTCAAGATTCACAGATGCTCACAGTGAGGCCAAGATCACTGTGCGGTGGAGTCCTACAGCTTTCGCAGTGCCGGAGAGTGTGAAAGAGGTGCGTGAAGAAACCTTGCGGCGGCAAGGATTTTACAAAAGGGTCATGTTGGACTTGACGTGAACAATTCTGAATGATTTCATGCTGGATCTTGAGATATCCATAGTTAACAAAGGGAACTAAACAGCTCAGAGTCGGAGATATCGATGATTTACCGCTTTCGATCTCAGGCCTTGGCTCGCTCAAGGACTCCATCTCCACAGGCGTCGCGAGTCGACAAATCGACAGATTTGACAGGGTTCCTTTCGCAGTTCCTTTTCACTGTCAGACGTCAGTGACTCTCACTCGGGACAGGTTCAAATACAAGGGGCTGCGCAAAAAGCAACCTGACTTTAGACTCAGTGATGACCAGGAAGCCGTGGTGTTGCTATCAGTTGCTTCCATTTCCTTCTGGTCTTTCTGGCTCGTTGCAGCCCAGGTTTCTTCACCAGGGCAAGAGTCCTCCCAGTTGGAAGAGCGTCGCTCTTGGAATTTTGCTTGGCAAGACGAAGAACATTCAAACACAATCATGCAACATGCATATGCGCTCAGACGCATGCGGGTATGTAAATTACAATCATGTATATGCATACATTACGTCAAATTCTGCTGGATTACATTTGCTGCATGGATCTACTTGAATACAAAGTCATATAATGTAATTAGTAGTGTAATGTCATGGCTTGTCATGTAACGTATTGAAAGGTAATGCAATGTCATTTCATGCCATGTAATGTGATATAAAGTAATGTAATCTAAATGTAAACACGGCAACAGGAATGACACGTCTAATGTACACATGCATAAATACATACACAAACCCACACGATCACATGTTTCTCAATGTCTTTGAGAGCCAGGTGTGCAAAAGCATCTGTCACTGAGGCGCATGCGAGAGCTTGAGCGCCGTCTCGATGCAAAAGAAAATCAGCTGGCAACCCAAAACCTTTCAAGCTGAATGGATCAAATAGTGCCAGACGATGTCATGCAGTCATTTTCCTGAGCTGCCGTGCATGAAGTGCAAACGTGCTTGACTCAAAGTCAACATTTGGACTGCTCTCACATTATAGGAAGGCTAGCAAGGGCACAGTAAAAGGAGTTCAGATTGCTTGGTGGAAGTATGTCAGTAGGCAGTCGAGTAGGTACTGCAAGCAGCACTTTGATGCAACAACTTTTTTCCGAACCACAGTTCATGGACTTTGGTTGAATTGTCTCCGAAACAAGTTACTGTACCGCATACAACTACAGGGCACTACATAAGACATTAAAATCTGGGATGCGCGACTTCGGATATAATTCCATTTGCATGTGTCAGTGCGTCAAAACATGTGCGCAGCACAAGACATGCCTGGAATGATCAGACATGTGCACGTCTACATACCAAAGAGGACATTGGCCCTTGCTTTCTCCGTCCGTTGGAGATTCAGCACGACAAGTCAGTGCAAGAGAGCTGTCAAGAATAAGAGGTGAAAGAGGTGAATAATGTTTTTTCGAAAAATCAGTCTGTGGCTTGGAATGCAACTCTCAGCTCTCAGGTGCAAGCACTTGGAGGAGCACTTGACAGAGGCAGGCTTTGGAAGACTCTGAAACTGTCTCTAATAGTCTAGAGATGTCCAGAGTCTAGACACGAATACGCAAGACGGACCATGCAGTGCAGTGTTGTGAGTGGGGACCGCATGTGCAGGTCAGAAATTGTTTGGAGGAGCAAAAACAGCGCCATGGCCTTGGGTTTTCAAAGACTCTGTGTTGGAACTAGATAGACTAGTCATGGCTAATCGGGTGTAGACTTTTGTTGTGAGGTGGCATGTCCGATTTGAAGCAGCGAGACCAACACATTGCGGACTGCATTCTGTGTGTCGTTGAGTTGCCTTGGATTGATGCGGATTGATCTGCATTGCAGAATGAATAGAATTAACTCACTATCAGACACATATGACTCATATGACTATGACTCTGACACATGAAGAATTTGCAGGAACTCAACCGCCGCAATCAAGAGCTAATAGCTGCAGCCAAGATGCGATTCACTGTGCCTGGTCTTGCATTGGGTCTTGTATTGCGGCACCAGCTTTGTGATGCAAATTGTTTGCGTAACAAGCACTAGGAGCCCAGGCTTCTATACATATACCTTGTATAGTACATTATATAATAATCATTAATACTCATTAATACATGTTTGTACAATTTGATGCAATGTATATATGTATATGTGTATATACACATATATAGTTTGAATCCAGCCAAGTTACGTCAACACGGGATTCTTTACTGCCTTTCAGTTTGGTTGCTGTTTTTCGACGCAACGTAGGACATGTTTGGGCACCAGGTCGTCCCGTCAGATGGGGAAGTCGAAGTGCAGCCCTGAGCAGCCTGAGCACTTACAACAGCGCCTGAACTAACATGGTGCTGAATCGCCCCCCAACCGTCAAATGCAGGACGCTTTGCCACAAGAGTCCAGAAACGAAAGTGCAACTTCTGGAGAAGCCTTCAAGAGAAGAGGAGACTTGCTCCCAACCTCTCATTCGAAGAAACGGCAAGATGGCACATGTTTGCGCATCCTAAACATTGAACATGTCTCCTTTGCAGGTGCCAGTAGTCAGCTTCGAAAGTCAGTTGGTCATTTGGATGGTCGTCAAATTTGGATACGTTTAGCGCCAGGAGCAGCCAGCATCGCAGATGATGTCACCTGGCTAGTCTTGAGCCGCTTGAGCCACAACCGTTGAAAAAAAATGAAACCCATCGTATTGAAACGTCTCAAACGAAGGTGAGTAACGACAAGGATATGCTGCGGCCTCAAGCACCCAACCCGTTCGCCACAGATCTCAGCATGCATATCATGTATAGCCCGCATGGCTGCCCAGGCCTACTCTAGCGGCTTTGAGGCAGCGTTTGTATCCAAAGCTTCGAGCTTAGCAACTACACATTACACCATAGCAAGCTGAAAGTTGGATCGTTTTCTGATGTTTTCTGGATAGTTTGAGATAGCTTGAAATAGCAACTGACAAGGCGAAACACGCGCCAAGCTCCTTTGATGCAATGGTTCTCTCGGTCGCCCTGGCCCGCTCTCCTTGAGTGCCTTGCCTCGTAAGGACAAGCAGGACGGTGAAAAAGATCATGATCCAGACCCTTCACGGCCTGAAAGCTCAGGGAGGAAACAACCAAACACCGAAAAAGAAAACGAAAACAAACATGACAAGAACATCTATAAGGAATGCACAAATTGCAAAACATTTTGGAGGAACGTACGATCAGGAGAGAGAGAGAGGGAGAGAGAGCGAGAGAGAACATCAGAAGAACACTTTGACTAAGGGTCAAAGGGGTCAAAAGGGTCAGGAGGGTCAAAAGGACCTCTAGGAAAGCGGTCCGTTCCAAGGCCACGAACAAGCCGACAAAACGGGCGCGGTGTGCAAGGCTAGAGTCACGGATCAAAATTGGTCAAGAGACAAACGCAGCAATCTCAAATGCTACAAACAGATCAAACAGTTCCACAGGGAACTACAACTCTTCATCAAGCCTATTGGAGCGTATTGACAAAGATTTGGGAACGATTTCACCTGACAGCGAAAGAAAAACGCGAGGCCAACGCACCCCTCCACGTCGGGCCAGCTGAGCGGGCAGCTTCATTCATTTCCATGCTTTCTCCGCAAATTATCCGCAAATTCAGGTGCATCTTGCAAGCGACCTCTGGTCTTTAGTCGAGAATATGACAGTTGACCGTCGAAAAAAATATTGATCTCTCCCTGACCCTGGGTTATTTTGGCTCCAAGGGCTCAAGAGATAACCTGTTTGCAAAGACACACGAAAACATACAGTGTAGGCATACATGGTACTGGTGATGATATCCATGGTGCAATTGATGCTGATTGTGACTTCGGCTGTGTTGATGATGCTGATGCTGGTGGCGGCGGCGGCAGCGGCGGGTGTGAGAGCATATAGAAAAAGCATCAGCTCAGCGCGCAATGGTGACAGGCATATCCCACGCAAGGAAGCCGCACCCAGCAGACGAAGCGTCTCTTGCTTTGGCAAGCTAAGGGCTGTTTTGAATTGTGGCAGCACCGAAAGAGCAGACAAACAAATTATACAACAAACTACTTGATGCAAAGGTGGCAAGGGCATGCACGCGGTGTGAAACACGAACGGGATGGTTCTTTCCGTCAACACTTTCTGGAGCGCATCTCAAGCCGCGTTCCATCGCCACTATTCGCCACTTGTGAAAGGCTTTTCATATCTTTTCATGCATTACAAATTTTACAATTCGCTGGTGCTGCCAATGGCTCCGGCCCTGGCTGTCGCTATCTTTGCACTGAAAGCGTTCCTCAGACCTTAATGCCTCAGCCCGAGCTATCACAGCACATCTAGAAATAAGATGAAATAAGAACGCATAGCGCTGTACATGAGACGGCATCCATGCCTACATCATCAAGCATACCTTCCAACTACCTATATAAGTAGTGGAACAAATGGCAATGCAATGCTTTGTCGTGCAATGCCGTGCAATGCATAAATTTATGCATAGTTCTCATGCATAGATGCAGAAATCTGCATACAGCCAAATGCACTTGGTTGATCTTGACTGTGGTCGTATGAGGCTTTGATGGAGTGGCCTTTGGACATAGCTGTTAAGACCCTTGATTCGATAAGTCCTTGGGGTAGTCCATGGTGGTTATTGGTAGTCCCAGGGGCTGGCCTTTTGTCAGGCTAAATCTTTGTCGTTGTCCTTGGATCTTCTTTGTGCATCTCATTTTCCCACTTCCTATTGTCTATGCTGAAGAACGTGGTGACATGTCGTCCGGCTCAAGGGTGCTCTGGTGCCATGACTTGAGCCCATGAAGCTTGGCGAACACATGGTGAGAGTTTATCCTCCTTGTGTTCTTGCATGTTCTGATCATACTTTTATATTTTTTTATACATTCTTGCATTTTTGCACTGGTTGCTCAAGTTGCTCATTCTCTTTTTCCCTGAGACTTCCAAGGGCGATCTGGGTCAACGTAGTTTTGGCTCCTTGGCAATGCATGACGTCCTTTCAGAATTTTACCGAGGTGTCGGACACATTTTGATTTTTGACAGCGGCAGAGCTAGAGCTGCGCAATGGAAGGACATGTAAGGTTTAGATACACCAAGTAGAAAATAGAATGTGATATAATTTATATATATAATATATATACATATATGTGTATGTATATACATGATATATATATATATATATACATGATATATCTATACATACATGTACACATAGAAATTGCAAGATTGGCTTGGCACACGCGCACAAGCAATTCGCAGAAAAATGCCAGCTTGCAAATCAGCCATTGATTTCTCTTGTACAAATTGTACCCTGCCTAATCGATGGAAGCGTCCGGACATCTTTCAGACATTCGTCCACTGCCAAGGTGGGCTTGCTTCTGTGGCCAGGTGGGATAGACTTGGGGGGTTTGTCAGGAGTTGCAAGAAATCGCTCAAGAAGGGACCAGCCTCAGGCGTCCAAAGTGCAACTCCGATCACAGAGAAGAGTCACGCACTGCGCAAGGTTCGATTTTAGGGAAGCCAGCTTATAAGTCATCCAAAATTTCTTTGCTGATTTAACGAAGCTTGTTTTGTTGTCTTCTGGCCTTGGCACGCAAGGTTTCACAACTTCTCAACGAATTGTCCTCTCAGCTAGCAGACGATGCAAGGGCGCGCAAGAATTTGCTTTTGTGATGGCCTTGGGATGCTCCATGCTGTCCTTCCTCCGCGGTTGTTCCACGGTTTTGGCAGGAGGACATCAAGCAGTTCACTGAGTTTGAAAACCTGACCAAGGCCATGGTCAGAGTGCCACAGGTAACAAGATAAACCAAAGTAGACTGATGCAGACTAGTAGATTGAGGTAGACACATAGACAACAGACGAAGATGCAATGCTCAAGATGGTATTCATTTGCACCCACTTGCAGTCATTTGCAGTCGCCTGCAGTCGCCTACAGTTGCAGTGGCGGTGGCTGAGGCTAACATTGCAGCTGCAAATGCTACCGTGCAAAAAAGCACTGCTGATGTGGCCGAGCTGAAAGCCGCCATTGCTTCAGCAGATGCCTTCCAGGCATGGCAGGTGTAGCACAGTGTAGAACGGTGTAGAACGGTGTAGAACGGTGTAGCTGTATGCTACAAATGCACTGTATATGTATATGCACTGTATATGCTGTATGGCCTGTGAATTCAGATTCGAACCGTGGGCTGCCTTTACCTTTCTGCTCCATGTCAGTGTTATGCTGACAGAAACCTTTTCACAGACGGGTCACAGATGGTAACAAGTCCGGGAGGCGGAGAAGAAAGGTCAATTGGCTGCAGCAGCAGACAGCCTCCTAAAAGCGCAGCAGGAGAGACCAAGACATGCCAAGATGACAAGCCAAAGTGACCTTCGCAGAAATTGCTGCAAAATTAGCTGAAGATACTTCAAGACATTTCACACAGGACCTACAACTTGCCAAGCAGCAGCGCCTCTCAGAGAAGGAGTCTTGCCGCGAGCGCTGAATTCAGAGCAAGGATGTGTAATTGTTATAATTAAGCACGCTGTACAATGACGTTCCTAGATTCTTGCTCAAGTGCCTCGCGCTTTGCACACGGTGATCTCCTGGTGCTGTGGCTTTGGGCGGATTTAAGTTGGCCTGGAAGGATAGAAATAGAATGAAATAGAATAGATTCGGTATAGACCATGTTTGCGTTCGAATTTTGACACAGGAGGCCTTTATCAAGAATTCCCAGCGGCTGCAGAGTCCTCGGATCGCTGACCTTTCTGACTTGGCCCAGCACTGCATGGGGTTGGGCACAAGAAATGATATAATGTGACAATCAGAATATATGTTAAAAGAGTATATTGTCTAACAGAGCAGACCAAGTATGCACTGTTGTGCTGACAAGCCAAGTTTGCAGCCTGCTTGCAACGAGTTTCAGGCAGCAGAGTTCAGAAAGCTTGAATTTGGCTTTGACAACAGTGAAGAGCTATGCCCTCAATTTTGATTATCAAGCCAAGAAGTTAGCGCGAAGATAGGAGGATCTCAGGAGGATCTCAGGAGGACGTCCTCAAGGTTGCAATGACCCTATGTCCATTTTGAGATTTGTCGATGGCTGCCAAGCACTGTTGAGGTTTGTTCAAAGATCCTTTGCGTTCTTCTCTGAGAATTGACGTTTTGCAGACTGATCAGATGATCAGACTGTTTTTGTTGGACCTCAAGACTCGCCGGATTTGCTTAAGGAGAGAGCCCAGCAGCCCCTGCAGCCCCAGCTGCGGGTCTTATGCAAGCCACACAGCAGATCAGGAACAGCGCGGAAGTCAGCTCGGTTTGCAGATCAAAACACAAAGAAGAACAGGTCTGTCCACAGGTACATGATACAACATGAAAGATCAATTCTTTAGATAGTAGCTGTAACTGGGACAAATATATATATATATATATGTATATATATATATATATGTATATATATATATGTATATTTATACAGTGTGTATATATATATATATGTACAGAGTATATATATATATATCTATACAGTGTATATATATATATATACAGTGTATATATATATATGTATGCTACATATATATATATATATACATATATATATATATACATATATATATATATACGTATACACACATATATATATATACATATGCATATATGCATATATGCATATATGCATATATATATATATATACATATATATATATATATACATATATATATATACATATATATATATGTAAATAGCATGCAGATATATCTTACATGCTGACAAAAACCACTCTCTGACAGTTGTAGGCATAGATAGCCGATAGCTGAGAGATGACGATGTACATTTTGTTGCCATCATGCGTGCAACGACAGCTTTGACAAGCGCACTGGAAGGACTGCGCTCAGTGCTGGTGCAGACGAGCTCTTGACATCCAACCAGTGACATTCTCATTCTGAAGTCTTCTTGAAGGTTCAGGCTTGACTCGCCTTGACTGAGCCTTGCAAAATCATTAGCTGCCTTGAAAAATGCGCAGGGCGCGGACAGCCCGAAATCGAGAGATATTCACAAAAAGCAAGACATACATAAACCTTGAAAGAAAGTACAACTCACGTCCTCTACAAATGCTGAACGTCACCCAATGTTCTTCCGTCTTCAGTTCCGACTTCCCGGGTCGGTTTCAAGGAACAGATGCACTCAGCAAGTTTTCAACAGACTAAAAGAATCTAAAATCTGAAGTGACATATTTGGATTCGCAGCAATCTCCATTGTTGCAACAAATTCGACTCAGCAAGTTCATACGAGTGCCTACATTGGGACAAACAGTTTTCCCGCCGCCAAGGCAGCATTTCCTCGCCAAATTGCTGAGTGCTCCAGGGAGGTCGGTTTGACCCACTTGTGCAAAGCAGTTGATGCACCAGTGGCCTTGTGGCAGTGTACTTTTGGATAGTTTTCGCTCTTCGGATCTTTTAGGATCTTTCAGGATCTTTTGGATCTTTCCGATTTATCAGTAGGGCTAGCTGCAGGTCTTGGCGTCAGAAGGCGGGGCTCTTGTGAGTGGAAAGGAAAGGAAAGCCTTGTGGTTTTTGTGAAGTTTCAGTCACTATGCTTCCATTGCAAATGCAGTGTGGATCGAGATGGCCACAGTCGAGTTCAATGGTTCGAGTTCAATGGTTCTTGCGCCAGAAAGCACGTATGCTGGATAGGCTCAATTATCTCCTGGTTTTCTTCAAGTGTGGGCCCCAGTTGTTCCTTCAGCGCTTGGCTATGCGTGAGTATGTTTGTTGCTGTGAATAGGTTGAGCGAAGCCAACGCAAAGAATCTGAACAGGCTTGATTGACCGTTCTGACCGGATGCTGTAAGCACATGTGCATTGTAGATCTCCAGTGCATTTTGTCCGTTCTACTGTTGTTGTGCTGGGCCCTGTTTTTTAACGCTGAGTTGTTCGGTTGAACTTGAACTGTTCCAAAGGTCCTAGTCACAGTCCCTTTCTTGATCAAGGATGATAAAGGATGAGAAAGGGATGTAAAGGGGGAGACAGGCGGAGACAGGTACAGTAAAGTAAAAGCTAGTGATCCTCCATGACCTTGTTTCGTTCTTGCATCCCTTCAAGTATTCTGGCAGGGCCCGCATGGATGTTCTCATAGATTGCAAGAGCTAGGTCCAAGCAGTAAGGTCTGAGAATCTTTCAGAAGCCAAGGTACGGGAGGGAACAGGGAATGTAAGTTTTGCTACATAGAGGTTTTCATTTTCCAGGAGAATAGCAAACAGGGCAGTTCGAGCACTGAAGCCCCTTGAACTAAATTGAAAGAACGTCCACAGGTGAGGGAGACGCGGAAGCAATAGGGAAGCGAAAGGGGTTGGCCGAAGCTCGGCGTTCTCCGGCGAAAGATTTGTGAGAAAAACATACAAAAACGCAATCTACAAATTATACAAAGCAGGTTCTCCAAAGTTTGAACAAATCGGAAAGGACATATTTGAATCCAAGTTCTGAAGGCTCCAAAAAAAACCGAACATATTGCGATTCGAAGTTCTGCAGTCCGCCCCTTGCCTGAGAACCACAATTTCTTTATCATGCGTACTACTTTAATTAAGGGGCTACGCCCCCTGCCGCCGACCCCAGGGGTAGCACCTGGAACCTCAATTGCCATCGACAAATGTTCACGGTCGGCTGGCCCATACTTCACGGTCATAGCCAACCTGGACACCTTTGCCGCAAGTTGTGGCTAGCGACAAAACATGAAAAAACATTCGACACGTATGACACTGGTTCGGATCGGCAAAGTGACAATGGGCGGCTCAACAGTTTCTCAGCCGTTTCTTACATGCAGTTGTTCCACACGGATGCTATACTGACAACGTGTTCATTGGACTCATAAAAGATATATCCATTGATTGTCAGAAATTCTTGACGGAGGAAGTGCTCATTGGCAATCAACGTTTTTTTGGCCCATTGGCAGCTATACCAACCAAACAATCACGATCTGAGGTCTTGGACGGTATTTCCTCGCATCCTGCATCATGTAGCTGGCAGAGTGGCAATACTTCACCACAGATGAGGACAGTCATTCGGTTGCAGTTTTGTTTGCTGCTGCCTACCAGGCCTTCAAGTTTTTTACCAGAAATAAACACTGAAAGGGATCTATCAAAATCAAAAATTTCACCCGAAACAAATTTCATGTCACTGACAAGGACACATACCCTATGGGGGGGACGGAAGGCTTCAAATACTATGCTCTGCGGGCCACGGCCCCCACTGCCTAACGTTGCTTTCTGAACCTACAAGAAAACTAGCTGTCTGCTAGCCGCCAAGGCTCAAAAACGGCGCCATCGCCACAGCCAAACAGCAGAGCCCTGAAGGACGGACCGGGCCTGCGGGCAACGGACCCTACTGCCTAACCTTGCTTTTTGAACCTACAAGAAAACTAGCTGTCTTCCAGCCGCCAAGGCTCACAAACGGCGCCTTCGCCCCAGCCAAACAGCAGGGCCCTGAAGGACGGACCGGGCCTGCGGGCCACGGCCCCCACTGCCTAACGTTGCTTTCTGAACCTACAAGAAAACTAGCTGTCTGCTAGCCGCCAAGGCTCAAAAACGGC
>BGPT01000950.1:152126-165713 GCA_003297045.1 Symbiodinium sp. clade C Y103 | reverse complement strand
CAAACGGCGCCTTCGCCACAGCCAAACAGCAGGGCCCTGAAGGACGGACCGCTCCTGCGGGCAACGGCCCCCACTGCCTAACGTTGCTTTCTGAACCTAGAAGAAAACTAGCTGTCTTCCAGCCGCCAAGGCTCACAAACTGCGCCTTCGCCACAGCCAAACAGCAGGGCCCTGAAGGCCGGACCGGGCCTGCGGGCCACGGACCCTACTGCCTAACGTTACTTTCTGAACCTATTCTGAACCTGTAAGAAAACTAGCTGTCTTCCAGCCGCCAAGGCTCACAAACGGAGCCTTCGCCACAGCCAAACAGAAGGGCCCTGAAGGACGGACCGCTCCTGCGGGGCCCTGGAGGACGGACCGGGCCTGCGGGCCACGGACCCTACTGCCTAAGGTTGCTTTCTGAACCTATAAGAAAACTTTCTGCACCTACAAGAAAACTAGCTGTCTTCCAGCCGCCAAGGCTCACAAACGGCGCCTTCGCCACAGCCAAACAGCAGGGCCCTGAAGGACGGACCGCTCTTGCGGGCCACGGCCCCCACTGCCTAACGTTGCTTTCTGAACTTAGAAGAAAACTATAGCTGTCTTCCAGCCGCCAAGGCTCACAAACGGCGCCTTCGCCACAGCCAAACAGCAGGGCCCTGAAGGACGGAGCCACGGCCCCCACTGCCTAACGTTGCTTTCTGAACCTACAAGAAAACTAGCTGTCTGCTAGCCGCCAACGCTCAAAATCGGCGCCTTCGCCACAGCCAAACAGCAGGGCCCTGAAGGACGGACCGGGCCTGCGGGCAACGGACCCTACTGCCTAACGTTGCTTTCTGAACCTAACAGAAAACTAGCTGTCTTCCAGCCGCCAAGGCTCACAAACGGCGCCTTCGCCACAGCCAAACAGCAGGGCCCTGAAGGCCGGACCGGGCCTGCGGGCCACGGCCCCCACTGCCTAACGTTGCTTTCTGAACCTACAAGAAAACTAGCTGTCTGCTAGCCGCCAAGGCTCAAAAACGGCNCGGACCGGGCCTGCGGGCCACGGCCCCCACTGCCTAACGTTGCTTTCTGAACCTACAAGAAAACTAGCTGTCTGCTAGCCGCCAAGGCTCAAAAACGGCGCCTTCGCCACAGCCAAACAGCAGGGCCCTGAAGGACGGACCGGGCCTGCGGGCCACGGACCCTACTGCCTAACGTTGCTTTCTGAACCTGTTCTGAACCTACAAGAAAACTAGCTGTCTTCCAGCCGCCAAGGCTCAACGGCGCCTTCGCCACAGCCAAACAGCAGGGCCCTGAAGGACGGACCGCTCCTGCGGGCAACGGCCCCCAGCCTAACGTTGCTTTCTGAACCTAGAAGAAAACTATAGCTGTCTTCCAGCCGCCAAGGCTCACAAACGGCGCCTTCACCACAGCCAAACAGCAGGGCCCTGAAGGCCGGACCGGGCCTGCGGGCCACGGACCCTACTGCCTAACGTTGCTTTCCGAACCTATTCTGAACCTATAAGAAAACTAGCTGTCTTCCAGCCGCCAAGACTCACAAACGACGCCTTCGCCACAGCCAAACAGCAGGGCCCTGAAGGACACACCGGGCCTGCGGGCCACGCTACACGAAAACTAGCGGTCTGTACTCCTCGTCGACACTGTCTGAACCTTCAAGAAAACTAGCTGTCTGTCCTCCTCGTCGAAACTTGTTGCTTGTAATCTCTTCTCTGACGCGCTCCCCCTGCTGTCGGCAGGGGTCGGCGGATATACAAAGATCATTGGAGGTCACTAAAGAGCTAGATTGCCTTTGCGATGCAGAACCACAAAGACACCTAGACTGATCCTGAATGACTACATTGACTACAATGCCTGGACAGTGGAAGGCAGAGAATTACTGCACTAGACACTGATGCACTGTGCAGGATGGCCTTGAAGACTTGGACGGTCCAACAGATGGTGTTGGAGACCTGGCAGTGACCTTGAAACAGGCTCGACCCAGCAAGACTTGGAAGACTTGGCAGGAGCCAGAACTCTTTATAGTTGTTTTTGAAAAGTTTTCATAGTTGCCTTCATACTATGAAGCTTCATAGTTCTTCTTTTGTCATGGCGATCATGGCGTCACTGCAACAGGTCAAGGACCAAACAGAGGATGAGATGTCTGCCACACGCAAGGCAGAGCAGAAGTACCTTGGCAGCACTGGTACGGAGTCAGGTGGCACGTGGGTGCACATGGTGCAACCCAAGCCGGCATTTTTTCTGACAAGACAATGATGATATCATTCGTTGTTCAAATAGTCTTTGGATTCTGTATCCCTGCACGTTCCCATCATTCCCTCCCTTCATCCTCATCGAAGGAAGTTTAGAATTCAAACTTCCGACAATATGGACTGATGGAAAAGCAGAGGTGGGAAGAGGCAAAGAAGATCACGCGCGCGAAAAGGTAGAAAAGTCACGAAACACCATGTTTTTCCAATGTTTTGTGGCTCAGGAGGGTTGAAAAATAGGCTCGCTAAAGCGGCAGGTGCGGAGCCATCTGGCCGAATGAGGGATTCAAAATTGCACGCTGTTGTGGCGCGAAGCAGATTTGGAAGTGAAGAAGCCAAAACAGCTCGCGTCCGGAGCACTGGCGCGAAGCACGCTTGGAAGTCAAAAGTGCTAAAAACTGACGGGTTCGGAGCACTTTTGGAAGTTGAGATGCTCAAAAAGTGCACGGCGTTGTGGCGCGCAGTGCGTTCGGAAGTCAAAAGTGTTAAAAACTTAGGGCCTCGGGCCACTTTTGGACGTTCAACCGCCATTTCGCGTGGCAGGCGCAAGGCATTCTGCACCTTGCCGAATGTGAGCTAAACGTGTGGGTTTTGTCGCATTTTCGAAACGATGGTGGGCGTGGGGCGTTTGAACAGGATCTGCAAGGATGCATTTCGCGATGTCATCAGAGATGCTATCGGATTATCGGGCCAGGGCGCTGGTTCCTTGAGAGAGGTTGCGTTTTGGAGCATCAGATCTTCAGGTTTCCTAAGATGATTTTGCGTGACAGGTGCAGCACTTCGTATGACCTGCCTTCACTTTTGCTTGGCAGGCGGCAGGTGCAGTACTTTAGAGAGATGGAGTGGAAAAATCGCAAAAAAATGCTTTGGCACGAGCCCGTCAGCTCTGCACTCAACTTGCCTTTTTGAAGGAAGTCTCTAAAGTATTGCGCCTGCCACGAGAAAGTGTCAGGGTCATACGAAGTGCTGCACTTGTCACGCAAAATCATTTTATCAAACCTGAAGATCTGATGCTCCAAAATGCAACCTCTTTCAGGAAATCAGCGCCCTGACCTCTGAACATGTCTGCTCGATATGTACTTGTACCGCGCTTGCCCCGAAAAATGCATCTTCGCAGAAACCCTCTTCAAATGTCCCACGTCTGCCATCATTTTTGAACAGGCCACAAAACCCCACACGTTTAGCTCACTTTTCACCAGGTGCAGAATCCGTTGCGCCTGCCACGCAATACGACGTCTGAGCGTCCAAAGGTGCTCCGAACCCTTCGGTTTTTAAACTTTTGACTTCCAAATGTGCTTCGCACCACAACGGCGCCACTTTTTCCACATCTCAACTTCCAAAAGCGGTCCGGAGCTCCACATTTCGACTTCGAAATAAGTTTCGCGCCACAACGGCGTGCATTTTTTCCACACCCCAACTTCCAAAAGCGCTCCGAGCATGAGGTGCTTTGCGCATTTTGACTTCGAAATGTGCTTCGCGCCGCAACGCCCTGCACTTTTTCCACATCTCAACTTCCAAAGGTGCTCCGAACATTTGGTGTTTTAAGCATTTTTACTTGGAACTATGCTTGGCGCCACAACGTCGTACGCTTTTTTCCACATCTCAACTTCCAAAAGCGGTCCGAGACCGTCCGTTGTTTACGTTTCTTACTTGGAAACGTGCTTCGCGCCAAAATGGCCTGCAATTTTTCATCTCCCAGCTCCCCAGATGGCTCCGCACCAGCCGCTTTGGCGAGCTTCCTTTTCGAGCCTCCGGAGCCATGATGCATTGGAAAAACAAAGTGATTCGCGACTTTCCTACCTGTTGCGCGCCTGCATCTTCATGCATCTTCTCTCTTCTGACTTTCTCCTTTCTGATCTTCTCTTTTCTGACCTTCTCCTGTCTGATCTTCTCTCTTCCTGTGGCTCTTCCCATCTTGGCCTCTTGGCTTTTCTTTCCATCTGTCCATATTGTCGGAAGTTTGACTTCTAAACTTCCTTCAATGAATAGATCTATGTAAATAATGCATACACATGTATTCATGCATATGCGTATAATCCACATGCACAGATATAGATATAGACACATACATAGACATTTACACACATATACACATTGAGTAGGTCCTGATACTTGTATCAAGTAAAAAAAACCGTTTCCTACATAAGTATCCCCCAAAAGCGTCACCAAGGGCGATTCCATTTTTTCAACACATGTTTGGGTCATATTAGGTACATTCCTGGCCACTCCTGTTGTCACTTGGGTTCAACCGCCATAGGAGCTTTGTGGTTTTATGCCATTTGCGGTTGTCATTTGATATCTATCTATCTATCTATCTACCTACCTATCTATCTATCTATCTATCTATCTGTCATTTGTTTTCGCTGTACCTGCCATGTCCTGCCTTTTCTGTAATGCCATCCTTAGCAGCATTGGTTTCCCCCTCGTGACACCTTTTGTGCTCCACTTCGTGTTTTTTTTGTCGCTCCCTCCGTGACACTTTTTGTGCTCCAATTCGTGTTTTTTTGTCGCTCCCCCTGTGACACTTTTTGTGCTCCAGTTTGTGCATTCTGTTACAGGTGTATGTAAGTCGTAGAACTAAAAAATCAAGCGTTCATTGTTTTGCTTTACTTTTCTTTCTGGAGCCACCTCCCCTACAGGCCCCCCAGGCCCCTTGTGCCTTCATTTCATGCTTTGCTTAGTCCGGCTACGCAGAGGCTGATGCACTTCACATTGCAAGAAAAAAGATCTCGCTTCATCGGGGTGGCCAAATGCCAAATTTGATGTCCCTTCGTGCTACTTTTTGTGCTCTCTTTTGTGCTTACTGTTACAGCCACAAGGACCCACCCAATAGGACCCACCCAACATACACACATTTATATACTCACACATACCTACCTACATACCTACTTGCCTGCATACAGACACACACAGAGATATACATGCATACAGACATGCATACAGTCATACATACAGCACACATGCACATTTCTTTTTGTATATTTTCACATACTGGTACATATTTCTACACGTTTACACATACTTATCCATCTTTATACATTTTTATCCATCTTCATACATATTTATACATATTTGCACATGTTTGTACATATTTGTACATGGTTGTACCTATGTATACATATATGTGTACATATATTTAGATTTAAGTATGTACATATACATACATTTACACATACACACACACATATATATATATATAGATTTAAAACACACACACATATATACATATATATATATATACATACGTATACATATATGTGCATTTAAATACATACAGTCACATATACATATTTACATTCATGCATATACATTTATTTACGTATACATATACATATGTGTACATAAATGTACACATATAAATTACACATGATTGTACATTTACTGTGAATATTTATATATATATACATATTCTTACATACGTGTATATATGTATATATATACACATATCGATACATGAACCTGGTCATATATACATCATTATGCGTATATGTTCTTACACACATATATTTACATATCTATATATTTACATACCTGTTCATAATCATGTATATATACATATATATTTATACATAGTTTCACACACTGGAGATATGGTGAAGAGAGAAGGATGAGGGGGATGTTCTTGTCCTCGCCTTGAGGGTTCCTAGGTCCAAAATCCTGATTCAGATAGCGGTGACAATACAAAATCCTGTTCCAGATGGCGGTGAANGGATGTTCTTGTCCTCGCCTTGAGGGTTCCTAGGTCCAAAATCCTGATTCAGATAGCGGTGACAATACAAAATCCTGTTCCAGATGGCGGTGAAAGTGCAAACCAACAAATCAAAACATGCATGGATTGAAAATCGACTTGGTGGTTCTTGGGCTAGCCACTGCCCATGACGAGAAATATTGCAGNGCTGTCTGGTCTTCGTTGGCCAGGACAGACAGTCATGGGTTCCTGGCCCCCTGCAGTCTGTATAAATCTATTTGCATGAAAAAACCGCGTGCGATAGCGCGTTACACACACACACAATGGCCTCCCTCAGGAGGCTTGTTTCGAAAAATCTGCCAGTATTGCATCAACGAAGTCTTACGTTTCCATCTATGAAAGAATTGCACAAAAGATTCAGCGTTCTGAAACATGAATGTTTGCCAAACTGAATGCATTTCGTCCAAAAGATCTGACTAGCCGATTGTGTGTATCTTTGAAACTGAAGTGTCCAAGAAAATCGTCCTCAGCAAATAGTGCCATTTTGCTGGACTGTGACACACACCACACAAGCGGGGGGAGGGGAAAGGAGGGAAGGGAACAAGGACAGCCAGCCACAACAAACAACGGGGAAACGAAGGACGACACAACAAAGGCAGAAAACAGGCAAGGGGAGCACACAACAAGCAGGCAGAACAAAGAAAAGGGGCAGGGGGGAGGCAGGGGGAGAAAGCACACAGGAACCCAACCCTGGCACGCAGAAGGAGCAAGCATCACCAAGCACAACAGGCAACAAAGCAAAAACAAAGCAGCGGAGACAACTGAAGCAGGACAGCCAACGGGAGGAACAAACACACACCTGAGTTAGGGGCGGGGAGGGGGGGAGAAGGGTTGGGCGGGTGGGAAGAGGGGGAAGAAAGAAGAAGAAGACAAAAAAGACGGGAAGGAGAAGGGAGGGTGGTGTCCCAAGCTATGCATGCCGCATCCATGGACCCACCGGGGAGAAGAAGTGAGGTGCATCCAGCTATAACCATGTATCCAGGATCACACCAGAAGTGGGGGGGGCTGAAACTAAGTGCAAGACAGGAAAATGTTTCGAATTCTGGTCCCGTATGGACCTTCTCAATGACGTGCAAACGTCTTCTCCCGGTTCTATGAACCTTCTCTTTCCTGGTTAGTCTCATGCTCGTCACGAACAGCGCACCTCCGCTGAAGTGACTCCGGCTCTTGATTGCTGATCCCAGTCAATTACTGGGGGCAACTTCTCTGGCGTAGCCCACATAAGTTGATTACCAGACTTATGTGGTTGCCTTCGATCTATACGGGAAAATGTCCGCTCATGCTCTAGGTCTCCCCGAAAGGAGCCGACGGTGCGACCAAGTGAGGTCAAACACCCAAACACACTGGAGATATGGTGAAGAGAGAAGGATGAGGGGGATGTTCTTGTCATCGCCTTGAGGGTTCCTAGGTCCAAAATCCTGATTCAGATAGCGGTGAAAGTGCAAACCAACAAATCAAAACATGCATGGATGCTGTCTGGTCTTCGTTGGCCAGGACAGACAGTCATGGGTTCCTGGCCCCCTGCAGTCTGTATAAATCTATTTGCATGAAAAAACCGCGTGCGATAGCGGGTTACACACACAGACACACACACACAGATATATATATATATATTTTTTATTTACATATGTATGTATTTGTGTACGTATGATGTATGTATATACACATAGGAACATAGTTTCAGAACGGTATTTTAATTCCTATATTTACATGTGTCCGCACACATATATACATATAGATGACATATACATATCTACCTATGTATGCAAACATGTATGTATTTATTTTACAGGTATACAAATTATACAAACACATTAATCTATACACAGGCAGTTATACAAGGATTCATACAGACATACATACGTACGTGCATCGGTGCGTACATGCATGCATGCATGCATGCATGCACATACATTACATACACTACGCACATTAGGTACATTCCGTACATTGCCGTATGTTATACACATATCCTCCTACGCCACAGTAGCAGAGGCGAGCCGATACCCACGAAAATTTGAGATGTTTTGGACCCTGTATGGAATATGGGCCCGTTCGTGTTTCTTCATCAATCCAGACATCAGTACATGCATGTATGAGTCTATCCTTCTTCGTTCACCATTCATTAGCCACGCCCTTCAGTATCGCGCGCATTTTTCCATACCATATAAATTTCAAAATTATGTTTGTTTTTGGCAGAACTGCTTGAGGTCGGCTGCAGCTTTTCGGGAACTCACAAAGTCTTTGGAAGATGAAACTTGGCGCTGCACCGATTTTGGGGGGTACAAATCGATATCACAGTTTTTCCTTGAGCACACGTTTCGATTCGTGGCTACAGTTCTATTCAGAACTGATTATACTATTGGGATGAAGGTTTGGAGCGCTGAGAAACCCCCTTTCAAGAGGTTCCCACCAGTCAAAGCCACCAATGAAGTGAATGCATCAAGATGGGCCACCTCAAGTTGGTCCCAGCACAATAATCAGGAAGTGACTGCTCGGCAGACTGCCCTCACAGAATTGAAGTCTTCAATTGCTTCGTCAGAGGAGGTGCGATTGGGCCGTTGGTTGCAAACAAAATCCAGCGCTGTGGATTTGACAGGCTGCTGGTAAAGCCAAGAGCAATCTCATCTCTGCAACCAGGTGGGACGCAGTGATTGGCAGATATTGTAGGGAGAAAACCGTCGGCCACTTTGTTGTGTTTTTATGATTTTTTAATGTGCAGTTCAGATATTCTTCCGCCGGCAGGAGGCTTACCGTGACAAACCAGCAGTTGGTTCAACTCCAGGCAGATTTGAAAGACAAGGCTAAGGACTGCAAGTGTTCAGCCCTGCGGGCATCTTGTTTTGAATGGAGCACTGCGGGGGAAATGGTTCTTTTCTTGATGTGGAAGTAAGCTTCTTGGGAAGGACTTCAAAATGCGGCAAGAGTCGAGAGGAAAAGAAGAGGAAGTTATCAAAAAGGTAAGGATGCCCATTTGTTGGCGCATACCCTGCATGATGCGCAGCCCTTCTCAGGGCATACTGTGACAGTAACATCTACACAAATCGAGCCTCAGCACATTTGTCGCGCAGGCTGTAAAGATTCTAAGCGGACCGCAGAAGCCGCAGGTCTCATACTGCGTGAGATGCGGCTGCGGATGTTTGAAGGTCATGCCACTGGTGTGAAGATATGGGGCATGTGAGGCGGCAACTAGCTTTCTTCAGCTTGCTTCCGATCAAGTGCGGTCCTCAAAGGACAACGCTGAGAGCCAGAAAGCCGTCGGAAGGAACTTGTTTTCCGAAGCTAGAGGCAGACTCAAGAATGTGAATCAAACAGTTGACAAGGCGCAAATCCATGCCTTCAGCAGTCGCAAGGTAGCCGGGAGCTTGTCAAAACATCTTCCTTTGGCACTTGTGGTCTCGATGCTGCCGCGATAATTTGCTGCTTGAAGATTTGCCAGATACGCTACATCCGTGTTGAACTCTCGAGGCTAGACTGATGAGTAAAGCCACCAGCCCTGGATTGGCTGCGCTGCTTCTGGAGACCCAGTCGTCGGGAAGGCTGACTTTGATCAAGTTGCGTTTTTTCAGCCGCCAGTCATTAGTCGCGAGTGAATCTTTGTGTGATGCGAAGAGACAACAAATTGATTGGATGCTTACCATGCCGAGAAAGATTCGCAGGAAAGATGTATTCCAGAAGGTCAAGGTGCCTTGCTTTTTGCTGTAGGCTTTCATGGCGTGTGTTGCTGATCATGACTTATTTATTAGAATGTTTATTAAAGTACAGAGGTGTACTGCCCCTGGTTCAGGCGATGATCCATGACATGCTCAGCAAGCTGCAGGAGCAACAAGCACAAGATTCACGTCGTGATGCTTGGTGCAAGGCAGAACTTGCAAACACACGTGAGTCGAAGGCAGGGGATTTTGACCGGCACTTCACAGGCATGGCTTGTCACCTCTTGAGACAATGAAGTTGCTGGCGTCCCTGGAAGGCAAGCAAAACCGCAAGAGCGGATAGGATGAAAACAAAGATGCTTGCCATCAACGCCGAGTTGGTTTCCTAGACTATGTGTGGTTGAACCTAGCAGTGTTTGACTAGCTATCATTGCAAAATTTCGAATCTGCCCCTTTGCTGCTGAGGCTTGCTTCACTGAAGTCGGACATTGCCACGGGAAAAGAAGAAATCGGTGTGATGAAGGCGAGCAACTGATTCCTGCAATTTGCCCCCCGCCCCCCCCCCACGCCCGGCCTTTGCTTTCTCAATCTGTCCATTTCCCAGCGTTACAAACAATCTGACCTGCGTTTGCAGGAAGCACTCAGCGCAGCGAAGTTGCAGAGACAGAAAGAAAAGCAGAAGGCAACTCTCGATCAGAGATCCAATCATCCATAGGTGTAAGGATGGCACTTGAGGGCTCATGAGGTAACAAGTGTGCGCAGTCCATTGCCCATTCAGGCATTCAAACAGGAGGTATGGTGCCAAGGCAAAAATACGTGACGGTTTTCATACATATGCTGAACATGATGCAAGTCTTAAGTTATGTAATGACGGGTAGCACCAGCTGCCTGACTTCTACCCCCAGCGCATTTTTCCTTTTCGGGGCTGAGGAGGGCGCAGGCTTTTTTTTCAGAGTATGGAAGACTTCTTCACTTTGGCCCCGCCCTGACATGGTTGTAGTTTCAATTCATTGTTTGTTCATTGCTGCCACCACATGGTAGAGGTTTCAAGACCTTGTTGCATGCAATCTTCTGGACTTTGCCTTGCGCAGCACGGCTTCCGTTTGTTAGTTGTATACATCATAGCAACCATAGCTATAGCCCTCTTCCTCACCTTGATCATCGCCAGCCACACCCTTGTCCTGATCCCGCACCCTTATCCAGAAAATATTTGTCCTATAAGTCTCGTCAAATCATTCTTCACCATCTTCACCATCGTCATCATCATCATCATCATCATCATCAACATAGCCACAAGCACCATCACCATCACCATCACTAGCATCACCAGCATCACCAGCATCACCAATCAACGCTATCCTCATCATTGCCTCTGGATTTTGTCTGAATAGCATCATCCGCATCAACTATCTACATTGCTGTACTTGCGCTCAAAAAGAAGGTTGGGCCAACGTGGAAATAAACAATCAATACATAGCGATGTGTTTTTTCTGTGTTTTGTAGCGCAATAGAAGGAAATTTGATGAAAACAAAATCAAATGCCATCGGATATCACGCACCCCAACCTAATCCTAAGCAATGAAAAAAACAAGATGTGCACACAACCAACGGAGTGAAATGGTACGGAATGTAGGGTGTGTGTGTGTGTGTTATGCATTGATATGTTTACTTGTATGTGAGTACTCTTGAATCCCTGTGGGTGTATGTGTATACTGTATACCTGCAACACCCTACCTGCAAGAAGAACGTTCCTGCCGACATCTTCAGCCATCATCGTCGTCGTCGTCATCATCATCATCATCATCAGCATCATCATCATTATCATCATCATAACCATCATCGGTATAGTATGCGATGTTCTGTGTTTTGTTTGATTCTGCTGTGTTTTGTTGGCAAGGAGGGCTCATATGCTTCTGCGTGGTATGTTGTGTTTGGCTTCGTTTTGTAACCTTCACTTTTGTATGTTTTAATGCTTTGTTGTGTCCTTTGCACGTAAGAAAACCTTGCGCATATTATTTGTTTGTTTTCTTGCGAAAACAAATGCCAGATTTCTATTCGTTAGTCACGCTGTATTGTGTTTGCTGTGCACTTGATCTATTAAATCGTGACACATATAAACACATAGACATTGCATGTGTTGTGTCATGTTTACCATGGTTTACTTTGCGCGCTATGTATTTGCATGCTTTGGATTGCTTTTGTTTGCAGTATTGTTTTTTGCTCGGTCATGTTAAGCATGTCTTGTTTTTATTCTACTATGTCCCATCCTGTGATGTTGCGTTGTCTCACCTTGGATTGTATGGGTACAGCATGTACTGTACTGCAATGTACTGTACAGTACATATTATATATATATATATCATATTATGATGTAATGCAGTGCAATACAACGGAACAGTATGGCATGGTACAGTGTCGCCATTGTCATGCGCAAGAACGAACTGCAATGTGTTGCAATGGACTGCAAGGCACTGTGATGCAGCACAACGTAATGGAATTTAATGCATACATGTTGACATAAGTAGATGTGTATGCAAGTAGTTTGGTGTCTCCATATGGAGTCCGAATATGTATACATATATAACTTCTAATTGTGTATGTATATGTGCACACATGTTTTTTTGCGCGTGCAGATGTCAATCTGTACTTGGTTGCATGGCTAGATTTTTGTGTACATACATACATGCATGCATGCATGCATACGTACATACGTCCATACTTGCATACGTCCATGTATACATAGATACATGCAGATGCAGATGCATGTCTGTCTCAGGGAAGCTGGTATATTACATCAGGGAAACACTTCCGTTTGCCCACGGCATCATGCCAGCCTTCTCGGCAGCTCTAAAATCAGTGTTATTTGCAGGGAGCTGTCGGTTTTGAAAGTAGCCAACAAACACATTGGTTGCTACGCGCAGCTGTGCAGCAACTCTACACCCCAAAAACCCAAAGTGCTAGAATTAAAAACCCTTAAGGCATGGGGGAAGAAACACTGCATGCAAACTGAATCTCAGAACTCTGATTGATTGGTCTGTTGGCAAAGTTGCAAAAAGATGTTGTGGGCGAATCTGGGTGCTTGCGCGTACATTGACATTGCATCAACTAAACTCCGTAAAGGATGTGAAGTGTCCGCTGACCACCGGCGGCGAGGCCAAATCTGATCTCATCATGTACGAGGAGGACTGCGCTTTCCGCCGCATCATTGTTTATTCAATGGCAAGTACCATTTGATTTGATTCTGTGGATGCCTCAGGGAATGCCGCTTTTCGGAGATATGTGGGATGTTTCTTTTTTTTGGTAGGACCAAAGAGTGCTCAAGGAAGCGTTGTCAGTTCTGAAAGAAGTATACGGCGAAGCACAGGTGGGGTACCGAAATAAAATGGATTCATCGTTTGATGCAGGTTTGTCTTCAATTCAGGTTTCACAACCCTGATGAACCATGGATTGGTTACGTGTTTCTCGTTGCTTCACACCTGGCCAGCTGATTCATTGCATCATGTTCACATTGCTTGACCCGACTGGTTTTTACCAGTAGTACCGCACAAGGCGGTGGCGGAAGTTTCAGGAATAGCAAACTATAGGAGAGGTGAGTTGTTGTGAGTCATGGATGGCAGAGCAGATCNGAGCAGATCCACTGATGGAGCAAAAGGTGGTTGGAGCGTCGGCCTATCTATCTGTCTATCTATCTGGCTGCCTAACTGACTGACTAACTGACTAACTGACTAACTGATTGACGGACTGACTAACTAACTAACAACCTAACTAACAAACAAACTAACTAACTAACTGACTCACTGACTAACTGACGAACTGACTAACTGACTAACTGACTAAGTAACTAGGTCACTAACTAACAAACTAACTAACTAACTAACTAACTAACTAACTAGCTGACTAACTGACTCACTGACTAACTGACTAACTGACTAACTGACTCACTGACTCACTGACTCAC
>BGPT01000950.1:130021-152097 GCA_003297045.1 Symbiodinium sp. clade C Y103 | reverse complement strand
TTCATGGCTGAGCTCTTCACATCTTGGCTCTTCTCACCTCTGCTTTTCAACTGTCCATATTGTCGGAAGTTTCACTTCTAAACTTCCTTCGAATATGTATACATATATATATATATATATATAAATAATTATAAATATATGTGTATAGAGAGAGAGATAGATATATGGAATAGAATAGAATAGATAAGACAAGACCAGACAAGATAAGATAGATAGATAGATAGATGAGTGAGGTTTGATAGATTAGGTTAGATGAGATGAGGTTTAATCAGAGGAGTAGATTAGATTATATAGATGAGCTTGGATGAGATCACATTAGGTGAGATTAGATCAGATGAGATGAGATTAGATTAGGTTAGATGAGCTTGGATGAGATCACATTAGGTGAGATTAGATCAGATGAGATGACATTAGATTAGGTTAGATGAGATTGGATGAGATCACATTAGGTGTGATTAGATCAGATGAGATGAGATTAGATTAGATGAGATTGAGATTAGATGAGATGGGATTGCATGAGATTAGATGAGATGAGATTAGATTAGGTTAGATGAGATTGGATGAGATGAGATTAGATGAGATAGATAGAGATAGACAGACAGGGAGATAGAGAGATTTGCTCACATGTGGTTTCAGCAATTTGAGGTTAAAGGGAACAAACATGGCTACAAGGCCAAGGCACAAGGCCGCTGCTGGAACGCGATGCAAAGCCAAGAGAGCGATTGTTTTTGGGGAGTCTTTATTGGTAGGGAGCAAGTCAGGCCAATAGTCCAGTCCTTGCGAAGGCTAAGATTTTATCAGAGCAGTCGCTTATTTGCAAAGTTCTTTACCACCACGACTCCTCCCTCGTAGCTATTCGCGGCTGCTACCTCACAATGACTAGGAGTATGGCTTGCCAAGGCTCTGGTGTCGTTAGTCTTCTGCAAGTTTCGATGGACAATTTTGCTGAGCTTGAAGAGGCCTTTGGAAATCCCAAGTAGGTCTCAAGTGACGCAAGCATTGACCACTCAATGTTGCCACTTGAGGGAAGTCTCCCCAGGATCTGGGGCATTCCGAAGTATGCACTATGTTTTCCATTGTGCAAGTGCCGCTCTTTCTCAAGTTCAAATCAAACGCATGCTTTCGCGCCATGTGCGCGATGATGTGCAAAGGATCAAGGCTTTGCGGGTGTATCTCACAAGTGCGATGCATGTAAAGCTGATGCTTCTTTGTGCACAGGAAGCTCGCGCAGCTGAAAAGCAGGCATCGGCCGATTTTCAGGCAAGTTCGTGGCACTTTTCGGACATTCAAGTCTGCGAGGGTTTTCGATACTTCGATTTTTGGTGTGACCACCCAATACTGAGGAGATGGAGTCAGCCACCCAGATACGGCTTGCGACCTTCCAGAAGGCTGGTGTGCAAGCCAACGGGACAAGGGCTCATTGGAACGGATTTTAACTCTACTGGCCCGCGCTTCAGATTTGTTTTTCGTGCTTGGTGTTTCCCGTCATATTGTTCTAGTCTATAGTATTGTTTGTGGGTTTCACGCGCTTTCAGGATGTGGAGTACAACAGCCAAACCTTCACGAAACTCGAGTCAGATTTGGTCAGAGGGAATGCTGACCTCAAAAGTTACGAGAAGGAGGTCAAGGACCGGACCGGATCAGCTTTTTTGGAACCTTTGGAATGTGCCTGTTGAGATTTCGTTGGAAGCGAGAGAAAGCTAAAGATTAGTTGATTCATCTTGATTCTGTGAGGCATTGCAGAGCTATTTGGAAGAGCTGGATGCCTCATGCTCTGTCCCTCTCTTAGCGTCAAGATGTTGCTGAGGATATGGCGGGACGAAAACTACCGTCCCCAGAGAGTGCAGAGACGGCCTCCCAAGCTGAAAAGTCGCGTTTCTTCGCCTCTTTTTGTTTTGGCATCACACAGTTTTTCTGCTTCTGGGAGGTCAAAGGTTTGAGTTTTGAAGAGCGCCAACAAAAACGGGAACAACAACTGGCCTCTTTACAAGAGGCCTGGGTCACCCATGCAAGGGCTAACTACCAGTCAATTTCCAATTTGCCGCGTCTTCCTCATGGACATTCATTCTGTGTGAGGCACTACGTTCACTCAATCAGAAAGACTGAGGATTTGCTGCCATCTTCGGAAAGTCTCACTTGGGCGCAAAAAAATGCACAAAGTCTTGCTCCAAAGCACGAGATTTTTGTTGCGGGAGCAAGTGCAAAGACCTAGGTGAACGTACATAGAAGATTCAGGAACGCGCAGATGGGACATGTTCAGTCTGGCATGCCGATCCAAACCTTTACAATCCTTTACACCCCGCACCTTGAACCATAGCATGCACAAGGAAGGGAGCCCTTCACAATTTGTGCAAGTCGCGAGCCTGTGTTGATTCAAGCGAAGCTGTGCAAACTGTCTATTGATTCTGGGAAAGCTTGAGACAACATAATATTCTCCATAATCATGCAGCTTCTTTCAACAGGTCGGCTTGTTTGTATCATCATGCGCGGCCTATCTCAAAGATGTGATTTCGTAGGTCTCGGAAGTTTCCTCAAATGTATCATTCAAGCCCGCAGCAAAGTGCGGTGTGATTATTCTGTAATTTTGGGGGCCCAAGATCTGTAGCTCAACACTGCAGGCATTTGCTGATCAAGTCACAATGCTACCACTCCAAGTGTTGTTTGGAGTCGCACTGGCCCTGGACACTGACTGTGAAGTCGGTTTTGGATACGAAAGACGTGGAGAACCATCGAGTCCTCACCTCAGTCATGGTTGCAACCTATCCTAGCGTAGTCCGAAATCCTAATCGTTAGAAACGGTAAGTATCTATGGGTCTTGTGTTGCGCGATGCTGGTAGACACAGGGTCTGCTTGCCCAGTGTTCTGTGCTTTGCAAGTGTCTGCTTCACGCAGGCGATGTTGTTATACTTTCAATTTGCACGCAAACTGCAAAAAGAAAACGTTTCGCCACTCAAGGTCTTGAAATTTGACTGACATTCTAAGTCTTTGTTCTTGATCCGATCCGTGCTGCCGGTTGTTGACTTGAAGTCATTTGGCAGGTACCCACATCAACAGCTTTAAAGCTTGCCAAGCGCAAGGGCCTCAATTTGACAAAAGTTGAATGAGGAGCAAGTTAAAAGCATGCTTGGCCCAACTGAGTTCAGTCAGTTCAACAGCCTCCAGGACCTGTTCTGATCATAGTCAGTGTGCTCACTTCACCTATGACTACAAGACCCAAGGCATGCCGGAGTGTTGCAGTTTGCGCTGAGTGGAATTCAGAAGCTAGATAGCCCGTTCCCACCCAGCTTTGAATCGCTCTCGTGAGCCCGTTTTTGCAGCGAGATACTGACCATTTTGCCTACTGCTTGAGCACTTCAGTTTCAACAGTTTCCTGGCCCATGAAGAAAGAAAGAATAGATCCTGGTAGTGCCCCGTGCTTAGGTGCTGTTGCTGGAGGATTTTGGTATTTCTGTGTGTATATGTGGCTATCATGAAGGTATTGAGCATGGATCAAAGTTCGGACCGCCATGTTGTGAAGCCACTCTGCACAGCTCCTAAAGTCCTAAAGGATTGAAAAACATGGCCGCCTCGCAGCGACCTCTTTTCAAGTGGGGATTCTTGCTGACATGCTTCCCAGCCAACACAAGCAGAGCGGCCTCCAATTACTGGCCACAGCCCTTGCAATTCCGGAAAGGGTGCCAGGTGGGTAACTTGTGCCGAGCCCAAGGGGTATTGATCACCCTGACGGTTTTGCGGCCGTTTTGCGGCTGTTCAAGTTTGTGTTTTGTTTGTCGATCTAACACAGCCTCGGCATGCAGAATGCTGGTTGCTGGGCGAAGAAGCGAGCCTTGAAGCAGAGGCTGGGCTTGGAGTGCCACTTGCGACATCCACCAAGCAACACAACTTCGAAATAGTTGCCTAGAATCTTTCTAGCGGATGTTTGTGACTCCTGGAGATTGGGCGCAACAGCTACACCAGACGTCCCCGAAGATGTCCTGTGGCCAAAGCCACTCTTGCTTCCATCTGACAGCCCACTGATGGTGGGGTCGTTCAAATTCATGGCCTTGGGGATCAATAAGGGTCTTCACGAGCTTCGAAAGCAATCAGGAGACAAGAACAAAATCTGTCGCGGGGACGTATCGATGGTTTGTGCGGCAGGATTAAATTGTGAAAGCACATCAAAGCAGAACCCGCCCCCGCAACCCCTATTGTATTGAGGGATCAGAGAAACCGCGGTCACATGGAACTTGCAACTGCCAATTGCGAAAAAAAAAAGCGATGTTCCAAATTATTTCCAAGTTGCGACGCTTGAGGTGGCAGGTGGAAGTGGCCAGAATCGCATTCAGCTGCCAAGATTCATGAAACTGGCTGAAAGGGGAAGTTGACAAGAACCAAAACTCCCAGTTTTTCAACCTACTAGTACATATACATACAGATAGATAGATAGATACGTATACACATAAAACCCAGGGCGTCCTGTATTTTGCCTTCGATGCCAAGCAGTTGAACCCTGTGCAGGTCAGCAGCATTTCTGGAGCCATCGGGTGCCAAATGCCCACCTTCGATCGTTTGACGGTGCTCTGTGCTGGGTGAGATGAAACTGTGGAGTCGGTGAAGTTGATTTGCATGGAAATTACATGAAATTACTTCAACTTCCCTTTGTGAAGGAACATATTTAGAGCCCCCTTACCGCAGGGCTGCATATGGGTTCCACGCTAGTGGAATATCCCAAAAGCAAATTGCACCCTTTGAATATATTGATCAGGTTGACATGCCATACTGTCGGTGATTCTCTCCACGAAAACCTGAGTTAAATGTACTTTAGTACTTGCGGCTGGGCCGGCCTTCAATCCCTGATTCTTCATCGTTTAGTTTTCGTTTCCCTCCCCTTTTCCATTCCTCCCTAGTCCGTGAAATTTCGGCTATCCAAAGTAGGGTTCTGGTGAGGCGGTTTCGCGCATAGGTAGGGGACTTTCTCTCGTCTCTCTCTCTCTCTCTCTCTCTCTCTCGTCTCTCTCTCTCTCTCTCTGGGTTCGAGGTAGAAAGGTTTGAACGTGGTCATGCCAGGGGTTGCCTTTTTTCTGGGTGTAGTCAGTGACAGGAGCAGAATGTAGCATTGCTGTTTTTGCGATGGTTGGTCGGCAGAATAGCGTATTTAATACATGGCTTCCTTCCAGAGTTGTGGTGCGGGCAACTCCGATGTGCCGTGCAGAGACATGTCAAATCCGCCCGTCGGCACGCGTGATCCGTAAGCAATTGCAATAGCTCTTAAGCTTAGCTTTGGGGGGCACTTTTGCTCTAGAATCGTAAGTTTTTCCACGTTTGTGAAAAGGTCGTGAAATTGGCCAAGTTGCTAAACTTGGGCTCAACATGGCCCAACATGGGCCCAACATAGGCCCAACATGGGCCCAACATGGCTCAACATGGGCCCAACATTGGACCAACATACTCCCAACATGCGCCTTGCAAAGGCCCACCATAGCACATGCGGCTTTATTAGCTAACACTCCGGCGCGGGCGGTTGTCGTCGCGAAGCGACCAGAATATTTAATGCGCGGCTTCCTTCCAGAGTTGTGGTAGCTTTAGCGCCTGAACTCAGCGTTGGACTCCTACATGATTTCTTCTTCTTTTTTGCGCCTCTTGGGAAAAATGTCTAGGGAATTTATGTCAGCCAAAGGTCTCTGGGTGAGCGCAAATTTCGGTACAAATAGGTGCGCAGGCTTATTTCCAAACATGATGTAATACACTGTTTAGGCTGATATAGCGGCGTTCTGGAAGTTGGCGCAGAGAATCAGTTGGTTGACTTTTTCTCCGCCGAACCTTGCCCATGGAGACACCCCTAGAAATAATGCGTCTCAAGAAGCTGGGGCTTCTGGATCATTTGTGTTTGCAGCATCGGACGCTGTTCTCGTGCGTCTTCTTTCTTTTCCATGCATCCTGGTGGCTTTCTCTTGTCTCTCGATGTTGGAGGTAGAAGGGTTTGCGCGCGGTCATGCCAGGGCCTTTTCTGTGGGTGTAGTCAGTCATGTGGTCATGCCAGGGATTGCCTTTTTTTTGCTGGTGTAGTCAGTGACAGGAGTAGAATGTAGCGGTGCTGTTCTTGCAATGGTTGGTGGGCATATTTGTTCTGCGTGCATTTCCGATGTGCCGTGCAGAGACATGTGAACTATTCAATACATGGTTTCCTTCCGGAGATCAATTGGCTGACTCTTTCTCAGCAGATTTCTGTATTGAACTTTGCCGGGGAGACATTTATTAGCACGCGTCCCCCAGGAAATAATACACCGTTTCCTCCTCATCCTTGTCATCATTCTTGTCATCATCCTTGTCATCATCCTAGTCCCCATCCTTATCCTGTTCCTCCTCATTTTCATCCTCGTCATGACTATCACCACCCCCACCACCACCACCACCACCACCATCATCAGCATCAGCATCATCATCATCATCATCATCATCATCATCATCATCATCATCATCATCGTCCTCATCGTCATCCTCATCCTCATCCTCAGCCTCAGCCTCGTCCTCATCCTCATCCTCACCATCCTCTTCATCATCCTCGTCACCATCCTTGTCACCATCCTACTCTCCATGCTTATCCTTCTCCTCCGCATTTTACTTCTCATTTTCATGCGCGTTTTCATTTGCATTTCCATCGTCATGCACAACATTATCATCCTCATCACCGCCACCGTCATTTTCGTCATCTTCAACACCACCGCCGCCACCACCACCACCACCAGCATCATCATCATCATCATCATCATCATCATCATCATCATCATCATCATCATCATCATCATCATGGTCATCACCATTATCACCATCATCATCACCATCATCATCATCATCCTCCTCCTCCTCATCATCATCATCATCATCATCATCGTCATCCTCATCATCGTCATCCTCATCATCATCATCATCATCATCATCATCATCATCATCATCATCATCATCATCATCATCTTTATCACAATCGTCATCGCAATCGCCGTCGCCACCCGCCGCCACCACCATCGTCATCATCATCGTCATCACTATCATCATCACCATCATCATCATCATCATCATCATCCTGATCATCCCCGGGTTCAAAAGCACTAGGACAACCATGTTTTGTAAAGATGCAAAAACATTCAAAAGTTGGCAGTATGTCTGTCATTTTTGACAAAAGGAGGCAAACGAGGCAGCATTGGATGACTTTAAGTTGTGTAGCAGGCCCCGACCAAGGATTTGTTCCTTTCAGCACTCTTCGGAGAAGACCGGACATTCCATATGTTGCCGAGACTCCTTTCCCTTTGTGATGCTACAATATTTTTTTAAAAAGCACGCCCATATTTTTCAGGATTGAAAACTTGTGTTCCAAACCCGATCAAGCAGAATCTACCTTTCGTCCACCCCAGTCCTCTCAAGTGAACCCCAATGTCAGCAGGAGACAGAGAAGCAGAGAAACAGGCGCATCCATCGGATGATTGCCACCATGGCTGGCAACGTGGCAAAGAGGCGCTGGAATTCGGTCATGGTGAAATGGCTTATCGTGGGATTTCCAGACTGGCAATCTGACAGGGGAAACGATGAAAAACATAGGGTTTCTACCCGATTGTTTTGAGGCAAATCCATGGTGTGTGTCTCTGTCCACACATCACAGTTGACTTCCTGTTGAATGGAGAATGGGGAATCGGTGCGCTTGCTGCAACGTCACCTTGACCTTAAGAATTGCTGTTTGACAGAAGCTGCAGGGTCTTGCGTCACATAAGTTACGCCGCAGGTTGTTTTATCATTTCATCATAGAATCATATAGAATCTAATTTTCAATTTGCCAGTTCTAGGCTTGGTGCTTGCCTAGTCATGGATTGTTCCCCGCTCAGCTTGTCAAGCATCTTGAGAGCACCCAGACATCATCCACACATCGACTGTCATCGTCATTCTTTGTTGCAGGAGCAAGGACGACTTGGTGATTGGTGTGGCCAAGCATATGGAATATGCCGCGCGCAATGGCTATCTAGCTGAGGATGTGTGATGCAGTTGCAGACATGTAAGCTGCTGTTGGCCTGGTCTGCCCCTTGAATTTCATTTGTGCGGTGGCCAGCTGGTTTTTGACATGTGTCATTGTATGTGCCATTTACGTCATGGATGACATCATTGAAATTGCGTGCAGAATTGTTTTCTCGTACTCGTAGTTCTCCGCGCTTCCAACTTGCAAGAAGAAGCTGTCCGTGAAATCGCGCGAGGAGAAGTACGATCACGTAGTGGTCATCCTCAATGCTGCCATCGCAGACATGGATTCGGGGAGTATTGGGAGAGTGACTTCCTACGGCCATTTGGTCCCAACACGGGATGATTTGGATTGGCTCTTGGCACACATGGAGGGCATCAAGGGTACACCACCTCGTGCTGAAGAAATGATTGGAGGAGATGCTCACCCATTTGACTCAAAAGCAGGAGAGGCGAATCTCTGATAGCAGTGCGGGCTTGTAACCTGGCTTAGTGCCTTCTTGAAGGAGATACTGCTGTTGATGAAGGAGATACTGTACTGCGCCTTGACATATCCAGAAGAATAAAAAAAGCGTGGAAAAACGGGAGCGCTAGCACCGGTTGATGCCTAGGCAGGACGGCAGCAGATACACTGAGGTAGCTCCGCGGATGAATTGTAGAGCTTCGCAGACCGGCGATGCCAGAAGGGTTATGAGTGCCAGTGCTCATCATGCGCTCTGCGCAAGCGCGTAGTGCAATGTAATATTCGTGACAAACCGCAGCCTGTCACCATCTTGCCACGCATTTGTTTCTCATGCTTGATGCCACCATGTATGTTGCGTTTTCTCTTGTGATTTCCGGAACAAAATTCAACGTAAATATCGAACAAGAACACAGTATTTGCATAATTCATGCCAAAACCGCTGCTATTTTCGCAGTTTCGAGCATGTTGCAACATGCACAGTTTTAATGCGTGTGCATTCAAAGACACCTTGATTTTTAGTGTTTCGGACATTGGTGCGCACCCAAGCAAGATGCATCAACAATGCGTCCAAAATCGACCTTCCAGACCCGAATTGGCGGCAAGCTCGTTTTTGAACAGTTTTGACCCCCGAACCCCACACAAAATCTTGTTGAGCAACGAGACCTTCCCCACATTTGTCGGCAGTCGGTTTGACGATGCTTTCTTCCCAGCGCATCTGCAAGCAACGGGCAGGAATCCCTTCATTTGCATCTGCCGCCTCCTCTGCCTCCCCTGTCGCGCGCACGGCATTGTCAGACACATGCAACACATTGTCACACACCTACATCGTCACACACACAACATCTACACATCCATGCAACACACGCTTTTGCTTACACGGTATCCTTTACCAGTCCATCTTCCGCTGCCGCCCCCTTTCTCTTTTTTGCCCTTCCTATCTCATTTCCATACCTGCTTGGTACTTATTGGAAGAAGGTGACATGTGGGGTTATCCTGTCCTGTCCTCAATGATGGAGCAAGAGAATGCAAGCGCGGCTGCCATTGATGACACAACATCCCCATGTAATCATCCCTGAGTCCCGGTGCGAATCACCATACCACCTTCGGCGGTGTGTTCCCAGTGGTTCTCATTTGCGACTAAGATTCATGTCTCGCACCCCAGAGGAGCCTACAGTGCTGGTGGGCCATGGGCCAATGCGGAGGCGGGGCTCTGTCCAGTATCTGGAAATCGGAAACCCATTCAGATTCCAGCGGCAACGGGCTTTTTTTTCACAGGCAAGAGGTGTTTGGGCAGAGTGCAGAGCAGATTGTTCTACCTACTGTCAGACTTGCTACGATTTTTTTCAGCGGAATGCTTTGCGTTGAACGATCTATGTGTTTATTTTTTCAGTTTCCACCCCTACCTTGGATGATGATAACGGTGATAGTGATGGTGACGCCCTAAGATAGATGAATAAATACATAAATAAAAAATAGATAGATAGATAGATAGATAGATAAAAAAAAATAGAGGAGCCAACAAACCCGAATGCAGATCACGCAAAAAGACACATAAACAAACAGGATGAAGAAGGATGTTCACATAAACAAACAACTATTAACTATTACAAAAAAAACTGTAGGTCACTTGTTGCATACGTCGGCGGGAAGCTCTGCTAGATGGGGAAAGTAACCATCAAAGAAAAAGTGTGAAGTGCAAAGTGTGAAGTGTAGAGTGCAGAGTGTGAAGTGTAAAGTGTGAAGTGCGGAGCGTCAACTGTGGAGTGTAAAGTGTGAAGTGTGGAGTGTGGAGTGTAAAGTGTAGAGTGTGGGGTGTGGAGTGTGGAGTGTGAAGTGTGGAGTGCGGAGTGTATATGAAGTGTAGAGTGTGGGGTGTGGAGTGTGGAGTGTGAAGTGTGGAGTGTCGAGTGCGGAGTATAAAGTGTAGAGTGCGGGGTGTAAAGTGTACAGCGTGGGGTTAAAGTGTGGAGTGTAGAGTGTGGGGTGTGGAGTGTGGAGCGTCGGTGGAAAGTGTAGGGTGTGAAGTGTGGAGTGTGGAGTGCAAAGTATGGAGTGTAAAGTGTAGAGTGTGGGGTATGGAGTGTGGAGTCTCGAGTGGAAAGTGTAGAGTGTGAAGTGTGAAGTTTGGAGTGTAAAGTGTGGAGTGTAAAGTGTAAAGTGTAAAGTGCGGAGTTTAAAGTGTGGACTGTAAAGTGTGGAGTGTGGGGCGTGGAGTGTTGAGAGTAAAGTGTAGAGTGTGAAGTGTGGAGTGTGGAGTGTACAGTGTAGAGTGTAGAGTGTGGGGTGGAGTGTCAAGTGTGGAGTGTAAAGTGAGGAGTGTAAAGTGAGGAGTGTAAAGTGAGGAGTGTTGAGCGTCAAGTGTAGATGTGAAGGTGTGAAGTGTGGAGTGTCAAGTGTGAAGTGTAAAATGTAGATTTCGAAGCGTGAAGTGTAAAGTGTGAATTGTAGAGTATGGATTGTAGAGTTTAAAGTATGAAGCGTCAAGTGTAAAGTGTAGTGTGTGAAATGTAAAAGTGTACAGTGTGGAGTGTAAAGTATAGAGTGTGGGGTGTCAAGTGTGGAGTGTAAAGTGTGGAGTGTGGGGTGTAAAGTGCGCAGTGTTGAGTGTAAAGTGCAGGGTGTGAAGTGTGATGATTGGAGTGTAAAGTGTGCAGTGTAAAACGTGGGGTGTGAAGTGTGGAGTGTGGAGTGCAAAGTATGGAGTGTAAAGTGTGGAGTGTGGGGTGCGGAGTGTGAATCGTGGGGTGTACAGTGTAAAGTGTGGAGTATAAAGTGTAGAGCGTGGAGTGTGGGGTGTAAAGTGTGAAGTGCCAAGTGTAAAGTGTAAAGTGTAGTGTGTGAAGGGTGAAGTGTAGAGTGTGAAGTGTAAAGTGTGGAGTTTAAAGTGTGGAGTGCGGGCTGTGGAGTGTGGATTGTAAAGTGTGGAGTGCGGAGTGTGGGGTGTGGAGCGTGGAGTGTGAAGTGCAAAGCGTGGAGTGTAAAGTGTAGAGTGTGGGGTGTGGAGTGTGGAGTGTGGTAGTGTGGGGTGTGGAGTTTGGAGTGTGAAGTGTGGAGTGTGAAGTGTGGAGTGGAGTGTCAAGCGTGGAGTAAAAAAGCGTAAAGTATAAAGTGTGTGGTTTAAAGTGCGGAGTGTACGTGTAGAGTGTGGGGTGTGAAGTGTGGAGTGTGGTGTGTGGAGTATAAAGTGTAAAGTGTAGAGTCTGGGGTGGGGAGTGTGAAGTGTGGAGTGTGGATTGTAAAGTGTGGAGTCTAAAGTGGAGAGTGTGGGGTGTGAAGTGTGGAGTGTGAAGTGTGGAGTGTGGATTGTAAAGTGTGGAGTCTAAAGTGGAGAGTGTGGGGTGTGAAGTGTGGAGTGTGAAGTGTGGAGTGTGAAGTGTGGAGTGGAGTGTCAAGCGTGGAGTAAAAAAGCGTAAAGTATAAAGTGTGTGGTTTAAAGTGTGGAGTGTAAGTGTAGAGTGTGGGGTGTGAAGTGTGGAGTGTGGAGTGTAAAGTGTAAAGTGTAGAGTCTGGGGTGTGGAGTGTGAAGTGTGGAGTGTGGATTGTAAAGTGTGGAGTCTAAAGTGGAGAGTGTGGGGTGTGAAGTGTGGAGTGTGAAGTGTGGAGTGTGGATTGTAAAGTGTGGAGTCTAAAGTGGAGAGTGTGGGGTGTGAAGTGTGGAGTGTGAAGTGTGGAGTGTGAAGTGTGGAGTGCGGAGTGTGGAGTGCGGAGTGTGGAGTGTCAAGTGCAAAGTTTAAAGTGAAAAGCATGAAGTGTGGAGTGTCAAGTGTGGAGTGGAAAGTGTAGACTGTGGGGTGTGGAGTGTGAAGTGTAAAGTGGGAAGTGTGTAGCGTGGACTGTAAGGTGTAGAGTGTGGGGTGTTGAGAGTAAAGTGTAGAGTGTGAAGTGTGGCGTGTGGAATGTAGAGTGTAGAGTGCGGGGTGTGGGGGGTGGAGTGTGGAGTGTGGAGCGTGGAGTGTGAAGTGTGGAGTGTGGAGTGGAAGTGTGGACTGTAAAGTGTAGAGCGTGGGGTGTGGAGTGTGGAGTGTAAAGTGTAGAGTGTGGGGTGTGGAGTGTTGAGAGTAACGTGTAGGGTGTGAAGTGTGGAGTGTAAAGAGCTTCCCTCATAGACAACGACGTTTCGACATCACATCTCAGAAAGCGCCACTCCTGCCACACAGTTTGCACGTTCTCACCGCTTGACGCAGCCCTGACAATGCGATTCGCAAAAAACACGCAACACGACACGTCTAAAGTGCTGCGCCTGCCACGAAACGTGACGATGGAAGTCTCCAAAGTGCTGCGCCTGCCACAAAAATGAAGCACATCATTCGAATATGACGCAAAATTATGGCGCTTGCCACACAAAACAATGTCCGACACCTTGGGGGTCTGGGGGGTTCGGCCTGTGTTCGTTTCATGTGGCCCCGCCGTCCGCAACCGTACGCTGCCGCTGCAGTGTCGGACGGAACGCCGTGTCTATGGGGGAAGCTACAAAAGCGTTCATTTTTGGACGTTTCAGATGTGTCGAAAGGTCGTTTCGTGTGGCAGGCGTGGCACTTTGTGACATTCCAACGTGGCGAAAATCGTTCCGTGTGGCAAGCGCGATAGACTCGCGTCGTTTTGAAAAGATGCGGCTCATTTTTCGTGGCAGGCGCAGTACTTTGGACGCCTCCATTGTCATTTTTCGCGGCAGGTGCAGCACTTTGGACGTGTCGTGTTGCGTGGTTTTGCGAATCGCATTGTCAGTGCTGCGTAAGTTGACGGAAGTCTCGCACGAAATGCTCGTTTTAGAGCTTTGCAAAAAAGTCGGAATGTCGTTTTGTGTGGCAGGCGTGGCACTTCGTGACATTTCATCATTTGAGATGTGATGAAAAGTGACGGAACCCTCGTACGAAATGCTCGTTTTCAGCTTTCCAACATGTCTTCGCTCGATTCTCTGACTTTCCTGTGGAGTCGCCGTGCCACTGGGGAAAGCTCCAAAGCCTTTCGTTTTTGGAGGTTTCCGAAGAGGTTGTAACGTCGTTTTGTGTGGCAAGCGTGGCACTTCTTGACATTCGCACGTGTCTGGAAAAAGTAAAACGAGAACCCTTTGCTACGCATTCGGGAATAAATAAGTAAATAGATAAATTATATTTAAATAAATAGATATATATATATATATATATATATTCATATGTATATATATATATATTCATATGTATATATATATATATATTTATTCATTTATTTATTTATTTTTATATATGTATACATATTTGTATATGTATATATATATATAGATGCTCCCGCGGGGGTCTAAGCCACCAAGAGGTTTTGTTTTTCTAGGATGTGTATCACCAGCGCTTGCAAGCCGGAAGGTCAAGTACTGCTACGACCAGTATCTATCACTCAGTGCAAAAACAGCTCTAGACTGTGCTATGGATCCTCGACTTGGAAAGTCCAGCCGCAGTAGTCCACAGGTTTTCCTCAAGTGAGGAGAGAATGGGGTCGCCTTCACCTCAAGGTGTCAAAAATATGGTGACGTTTTGAACAAACAAACTTGGGCTCGTCGGTCGACGGTGTCGTGCTCTTCCGGCTGCTAAGGGCAAGGTTCGTCAAGAACTTCCAGGCATTGAATTTATCAATGTGGGCTACAGAGGCCCTGATGCTTGCAACACTCATCCAGCCATTTTCATTCAGTCCAGCCACTTGCCAAGCAGAAGTGGGCAGAAAGCGGCTTGTCATGTGTAAAGCGGCCGGCGGATTAAGCCCAGAGGGCGCCCCCAAAATCAGAAATTTGCCATATTTGCATTAACATCTGCTGACAATATGAGACCTAAGTTGAACCAACCAGGGAGAACCAGGTATGACTTGGATTCCTTTTTCATCTTGGTCAATTTTATAGACCGAGGTTGGGGCATGTCCGATTGCCGCCGAAGGGGAAATCATTTTACCAGTAGGCTGCGCCCATTTGCCCAGGCGATACTGGCTGTTGGGCAGACATTGGCATGCATCCGGGCTGCATTTGTTACCAGCAATTCTGACTGGCTTCCTTTGTTGTTGTGCTATGTTGTGCTCAGGGTCAGGCGGTTCCAGATTCCTGTTTTGCTTGGGAAATCCAGGAGCATCGAGGCCTTTACAGGCGCGTTACCCAAAGTGGTGGTTACGCGGTTGATGCTTGAAGCAAAATTCTTTGAGGGGCATGAGCATAGGCATCTAGGCCGAGACCTTCTCAGAATTCTTGCGTCGATTCAGATTTGTCGCTTGAAAGAGTTATATGGTAACTTGGCCTGGAAGCCATTCTTTCTTCCGACTTTTTCATGCCAGGATTCAACATAGGAACAACACACATGGATATGTTGACCCACGACGTGGCCCCATGATGTTCCGCATGCCAGGGAATCAGAAGCTGAACCTGGGGGTCCCGGGCTGTACCGATTGCGGCACCGCTATCCACGAACTGCTCCATAGTATGGGAATGGCCCATGAGCAATCCAGACCAGACCGGGATACCTTCGTGGAGATTAAGTGGGACAATATCATCAGCAGCATGTACAGCCAATTCACGAAGAATCCAGACGCTGACACCAGCGTGGATTACGACATTATGTCAATCATGCATGACGGAAGATTTCACTGGAGTGACAATGGGAAAGAAACCATTGTGGTGAAGGAGGCGGGGTACCGCCTTTACACCGACGATCCTGAACAATATCACGTATATGCGATTGGCCAGCATATCATGATGACCCAGAATGATGTTCGGCAACTGGCGAAAATGTACAATTGCACGAGCAATGCGACCTGCGGAACTGGACGGGCAGACGTTCGAAACGTCAACAACAAAGTGCCTTGACCAGTCATTCCAAAATCTGAGCACGCCAGTTACCCCGTCTGCCCACTTGTAGAAAATTTGCTATTGTCACAAACCTCCTATTTTCATGTGCCGTAATATGTTATACCAGGTAGTGCCGGCACGCGCCAGGCGGAAGTTTCGAGAAAAGGGGGATGGCTGTAGGGAAAAACTTGCCCGTAGGAATTTGTGATGACTTGGAAAAACTGTGAGATGAGGTTTGCGACGAGAGAAAGATGGAATGAAAGCAAGCTTGAAGGAAAGACAGCGCGAAAGAACGAATGAAGGAAGATGCTTCATGGCATGAATGAACGAATGAATGAACGAATGAAGGAAGGAAGGAAGGAAGGAAGGAAGCAATGAATGAAGGAATGAACAAATAGATGACAGAAAGAGTGAATGAAAGAATCAAAGAATGGAATGAAATGACATGAAATGAAACGAAACGAAATGAAACGAATGAAATGAAAGGAAGGAAGGAATGAATGAATGAATGAAAGGACATGACATGACATGACATGAAATGAAATGAAATGGGATGGAATGACATGAAATGACATGAAATGGAATGAAATAGCATGACATGAAATGAAATGGGATGGAATGAAATGACATGACATGAAATGGAATGAAATGAAATGACATGAAATGAATGAAATGAAATGAATGAAATGAATGAAATGAAATGGAATGGAATGACATGAAATGAATCGAATGAAAGAAATGAAATGAATGAAATGAATGAAGTCAATGAAATGAATGAAGTCAATGAAATGAATGCAATGAATGAAAGGAAGGAAGGAAGGAAGGAAGGAATGAAATGAATGAAGGAAAGAAGGAAGGAAGGAATGAGTGAATGAAGCAAAAAAATGAAGGAAACAAAAATGAAGGAAGGAGTGAATGAAGGATGGAAGGAAGGAAGGAATGTAACACACATGTGATGTTGACATGATGACATGATGATGATGATGATGATGCTGATGAGGATGATGACCAGTCCTGTGCGCATTTTGCCGATCCATCTTCCAACAGTGTTCCGATCCCTTCAGTACATCGGGCTCTCTATACAGTCCTGTGCACATTTTACCGGCCTCGTCTTCCAAAAGCGCTCCGAACGTGACAGCTTTTGCGTTTTTTATGTGAAATCGAGCTCCCGCTACAGTCCTGTGCGCATTTTGTTAACGTGACAGATTTAAACGATTTTTCCCCACATCTTCGTGTGGGGTTCTTGTTTTTCCCGAGGGTGTCTGAGCGAGGGGTTCTTCTAAAAGTATCTAAAAGTTGGGTCTGTCATGCGTCTTCACATATTTACATCTTCACATACTCACATCTTCACATCTTCACATCCTCACATTCTCACATCGTGACATCTTCACATCTTCACATCCTCACATCCTCGCATCTTCACCTTTCTCTCTCTCTCTCTCTCTCTCTCTCCCTCTCTCCCCTTTCTCTTTCTCCTTCTTTTTCTTTTTTCTCTTTAGGCCGCGGGCAGTGCCGACGAGGCGTCACGAAACGTCAACACTTTGGCACGAAATGAGGTTCGATCGTCAAAAACTGGGGTAAAATTGCGATTTCGAGCTGTCGGCGGCAACCCTTTCGCACGAAATGAAATTCGATGCGAAAAAACGGAGGTAAAATTGCGATTTCACGTGTCCTGGAGCAACCCTTCCCGCACGAAATGAGGTTCGATCATCAAAAAGTGACGTAAAATGCCGATTTCAAGTTGTCGGCGGCAACCCTTTCGCACGAAATGCAATTCGATCCGACAAGCTGCAGGAAAATTGCGATTTCACAACTTCGGTGGCAACCCTTTCGCACGAAATTTAGTTCGATCGCCAAAAACTGAGGTAGGATTGCGATTTCATTTGTCCTCGAGCAACCCTTTCGCACGAAATGACGGCCGCTGTGCAAAAATTGCGGTAAAATCGCGATTTTATTTGCGCTGTGTGCAAATGGGTCTGTGTGTAAAAGCGCTTGTGTGTAAAAAGCGTTTGCGTGTAAAAGCATTTGTGTGCGAAGCGTCTCTGTGTAAAAGCATCTGTGTGTAAGAGCGTTTGTGTGTAAAAGCATTTGTGTGTAAAAGGGTCTGTGTGTAGAGGTGTTTGTGTCTACAAGGGTCTGTGTGTAAAAGTGTCTCTGTGTAAAGGTGCCTGTGTGTACAAGCGTCTGTGTGTAAAAGGGTCTGTGTGTAAAAGCGTCTATGTGTAAAAGGGGCTGTGTGGAAAGCTTCTGTGTGTAAAAGGGTCTGTGTGTAAAAGCTTCTGTGTGCAAAGTTGTTTGTGTAAAAGCGTCTGTGTGTAAAAGCGTCTGTGTGTGTGTAAAAGGGTCTGTGTGTCGAAGTGTTTGTGTGTAAAAGCGCTTGTGTGTAAAAGCGTCTGTGTGTAAAAGCGTCTGTGTGTGTAAAAGGGTCTGTGTGTAAAAGTGTTTGTGTGTAAAAGCATCTGTGTGTAAAAGGGTCTGTGTATAAAAGTATTTGTGTGTAAAAGCGCTTGCGCGTAAAAGGGTCTGTGTGTAAAAGCGTCTGTCTGTGAAAGCTTCTGTGTGTAAAAGGGTCGGTGTGTAAAAGCGTCTGTGCGTAAAAGGGTCTGTGTGTAAAAGCGTCTGTGTGTAAATGGATCTGTGTGTAAAAGGGTCTGTGTGTAAAAGGGGCTGTGTGTAAAAGGGTCTGTGTGTAAAGTTGTAAAAGTGTCTGTGTAAAAGCGTCTGTGTGTAAAAGGGTCTGTGTGTAAAAGGGTCTGTGTGTAAAAGGGTCTGTGTGTAAAAGGGGCTGTGTGGAAAGCTTCTGTGTGTAAAAGGGTCTGTGTGTAAAAGCGTCTGTGTGCAAAAGCGTCTGTGTGTAAGAGCGTCTGTGTGTAAAAGCTTCTGTGTGTAAGAGGGTCTGTGTGTAAAAGTGTCTGTGTGTAAAGGCGCCTGTGTGTAAAAGCGTCTGTGTGTAAAACCGTCTGTTTGTAAAAGGGTCTGTGCGTAAAAGCGTCTGTGTGTAAAAGCCTCTGTGTGTAAAAGCGTCTGTAAAAGCGTCTGTGTGTAAATGTGTTTGTGTGATGCGTTTGTGTGTAAAAGGGTCTGTGTGGTAAAGCGCCTGTGACGTCTTATTTCCTTTTGGCATCATCCGGTTTTCTTCATTTATGTTTCGTGCCATAAGATGTTCATACTTACACCTCTCACTATGCTCCTCTACGATCTCGGGCCATCCGTCGTCTAGTTTGTTGCGCACTCCCGTCCGCCTCCCGTCCGCCTCCGCCCGCCCATGCACAACTTTTATGGCCCACACACAACTTACCCACATACAACTTGACCACGCACAACTTACTCACACACAACTTACCCACACACAACTTACTCACACACACCCACACAACTTACCCACACACACACACACACACAACTTACCCACTTGAACAGAAGAGTCATTTCGAATTGGGTAGCTAGAGTGCATCGTACGGGCAAAAACACTTCAGTAAACCTGACAGGGCTGGGAGCAGTGATTGGAAGTGAAGCTGTTGGCGAAGTCCGTTGAATAAAATACCACGAGGCTGCAAATAAAATTGCACACGGTCGAAAATACCAGGAAGATTCGACGAGATCACTGTTCCAGATTGCGTCAAACATACAAAACGAACTGGGTCCAAGTAGGGGTTCTCGGCTTTGCCCCGTGCCATTGCCGAAACATTGAATTATGGAAAACTTGCAGGTACGTTTGCACAGGTACGCGGGGGGTGTCTTCGTTGGCCACCGACCCCCCCGGGACCTCGGTGGCCCCCTGCAAAAAGCATGGTAGAAGTTTTACATCTCTTCAGATGTTACACACACACGCCCTCCCGCGGGAGGGCGAAAAATTAAGGCCCCGGCAATGAGATGAAAGTGAAAATGAGGGAAGATGAAATTGAGGTGAAAATGACAATGAGATGGAAAGTTGCTTAACCGGAACACAGGAGGGGGAACGCAAGAAAAGAAAGGAAGGAGAAAACACAAACACAGCACACCTAGCCCGGAGCGGGCAAAACCTGAAAGGGCAAGGGAAAAGAAAAGCGAAGGCCGCTGGACACAGGCCAAGACCAGAGGAGGGGGGGGAGGACGGAAGCGCCTGAACCAACCTACCAGGGCGACACCTAAGCCTACCTAGGCACGCGCAGGCCCCAACCTACCTGAAGGAACGCGGGAGCACGCATGAGAAAAAGGGGCCCATGGGGAACTAGTTAATCAGTTGGATGCACTAGTACGGCGATGCAGTGTTGTGATAAGGCTCAAAGGCCTTCGGCTTTCAAGTAGTAGTTGGGCTGACGTCCCATAGACGGCTTACATTGTCGAATGAATTACGTGCACAACTGAGCTCACCAGACAACCATAAAGAGCAAGAAATCACCATACCTGCAAGCATGACCTGATGCCTTGACCATCATGTTGCACATGCGGTTGACTCAGTGGTCGCTCAAGCAAAGTTGGAAAAGGATGTGTTTCCAGTCTTTCTGCAAAAAGGTGATCGCCCAGTACAGCGGCCCGTGGTTTAACCAAATCCGATCGACAAGCATGATTGCCCAAGACAGCGGCACGTGTCAGCAAAAGGAGGTGAGTGCCAGGCACGGCGGCCAGTGGTTTCAACATACGACCGATCAGAGGTGAGACCCTGAAAAATGGCCAACTGTTCCACTTTACTTAGACGAATTACTATGTTAAAAAACCTCACTTCGGCTTTCGTGTCAAATTGTCCGGCAATGTACCTAGAAAGGTATTCCCCGAAGGGCTCATGCCACCATGACGATTCCGACATGAGTAACACACTTGAACAGAAGAGTCATTTCGAATTGGGTAGCTAGAGTGCATCGTACGTGCAAAAACACTTCAGTAAACCTGACAGGGCTGGGAGCAGTGATTGGAAGTGAAGCTGTTGGCGAAGTCCGTTGAATAAAATACCACGAGGCTGCAAATANGCAAAAACACTTCAGTAAACCTGACAGGGCTGGGAGCAGTGATTGGAAGTGAAGCTGTTGGCGAAGTCCGTTGAATAAAATACCACGAGGCTGCAAATAAAATTGCACACGGTCGAAAATACCAGGAAGATTCGACGAGATCANGGAAGTGAAGCTGTTGGCGAAGTCCGTTGAATAAAATACCACGAGGCTGCAAATAAAATTGCACACGGTCGAAAATACCAGGAAGATTCGACGAGATCATTATTCCAGATTGCGTCAAACGTACAAAACGAACTGGGTCCAAGTAGGGGTTCTCGGCTTTGCCCCGTGCCATTGCCGAAGCATTGAATTATGGAAAACTTGCAGGTACGTTTGCACAGGTACGCGGGGGGTGTCTTCGTTGGCCACCGACCCCCCGGGACCTCGGTGGCCCCCTGCAAAAAGCATGGTAGAAGTTTTACATCTCTTCAGATGTTAACACACACACACACAACTTACGCGCACACACGCACACACGCAACTTACTCACATACAACTTGACCACCCACAACTTACTCACGCACAACTTACCCGCACACACAGCTTGCTCACACACAACTTGCCCCCACACAACTTACTCACACACAACTTACCCACATACAACTTGACCACCCACAACCTACTCACGCACAACTTACTCACACGCAACTTACCCACACACCGCTTTCCCACACACAGCTTACTCACACGCAACTTACTGGTGAGGGCCTCGCTTCCGAACGCGGCTAGGCGCATCGCTTCCGAACGCGCCCAGGAACCTCGCTTCCGAACGCGGATGAGGATGATAAGTGTTTTTGAGATGATGATCATGATGAAGATGAAGAAGATGATTATATATGATGATGATGGTGGGGATGATCGTGATGACGGTGGCGATGATGGATGCTGACGATGACGATGATCATGCTGATGCTGACGCTGAACATGATGATGGTGAAGGCCTTTGGTTTTGATCATGATGGGGCAGACAATGATGATTGATGATCGATGCTGATCATGATGATGATGATTATGGATGATGGTGGTGAAGATGATGACGTAGATCATGCTGAGTATGACAATGATGAGCAATGATGATGATGGTGATGATGATTCTGATGATGATGANTATGGATGATGGTGGTGAAGATGATGACGTAGATCATGCTGAGTATGACAATGATGAGCAATGATGATGATGGTGATGATGATTCTGATGATGATGAGGGGGACCACAAGGATCACGGATGATGAGCGTGATGATGATGATGATGATGATGATGATGATGATGATGATGATGATGATGATGATGATGACTCTGATGATGATGATGATGATGATGATGATGATGATGATGATGATGATGATGATGATGTTGTTGATCCTGATGAGGATGACAATGAGTACTCAAGATGACGACGATGATGGTGGGGTAGATCATGATGAAGATGACAATGATGACAGATGATGATCCCCGGTCCCCCCCACAACCCTAAAGGTGTGTGTAGTCATGGAAGCAAGTCAGAGTTGATAAGTCCCCACCCTAAACGCCAGGTCCCCTGTCCCCCCCCATAACCTTAAAGGTGTATGTAGTCATGGAAGCACGTCGGAGTGGATAAGTCCCCACCCTAAACCTCATGTCCCCTGTCCCCCCCCATAACCCTAAAGGTGTGTGTAGTCATGGAAGCAAGTCGGAGTGGATAAGTCCCCACCCTAAGCCCCAGGTCCCTTGTCCCCCCCCATAACCCTAAAGGTGTGTGTAGTCATGGAAGCAAGTCAGAGTTGATAAGTCCCCACCCTAAACGCCAGGTCCCCTGTCCCCCCCCATAACCTTAAAGGTGTATGTAGTCATGGAAGCACGTCGGAGTGGATAAGTCCCCACCCTAAACC
>BGPT01000950.1:104617-124627 GCA_003297045.1 Symbiodinium sp. clade C Y103 | reverse complement strand
TAGAGAAACCACAAGAAACATGCCTTCCGATGATTACTTAGACCTATTTGGGAGACATGTGTGGATACGCGTCCACATGGTGTTTAACACCCGCAGCTATATATTTCTAACTCTTTTTGACGTGACTATACACATGCGTCCTGATGGGGATTTGGAAAATTAGGGCATAGAAAAGTGGATGTACGAATGATACTTCTACGTACTGCGTCCCATGGTGTTTTAGACCTGGTTGCATTGACTTGTTTGACTTTCTGAATGCGCAGCGTCCCATGCTGCTTCCACCTTGGTTCCACACATGCACTGACTTTCACGTCCCGGAGTAGCGTCATCGGTGTGGGTTTTGCCGGCATGTGCATTTTTGTTATTTTTGTTATGTTTTTTTAAAACCCCTGATATTTTGATATTCATAGTGTTTGATTTTTGATATTTTTGATTGCAATTTTGGATTGCCGGCATGTGTGTTTTCTTTAACCTCACAGCCCAGTGTCCAGTGTCCAGTGTCCAGTCGCCTCGTCATGCAGGTCAGATTTGCAACCGGCGGTGCAATGGAACAAAGATCCGAGGTGGGAATTAGAGAAACTGCCCGTTTTGTGACCGGAAACATGCACAGGGAAATTCCACAAATATGCATATTTGGGTGCCTTATAATTATGTCACGATATGATATGATATGATATGATATGATATGATATGAATATGGCTATGAAGCAATACATATATCACTACCATTCTGAGCGGGATGAACATCAATAGATTCCAGATATTGTGATGTGAAAACTGAAAACCAGGGGTTTCCAATGGGTTTTGACCCATCCGCACTGTGGGCGTCATGTCTTTCTCATGTTCACCTGCGGCCTCACAGGAGCCTCCTGAGGATGCCCCCGATGCGCCCAGGGTCTCAGTAATAGCTACAGGCCGAGTGAGGCCCAAAGACTAAAGAAATATCATCCAATGATATACATTCAATACATTCAAGTACATGCCAGTTGCGGTATGTTTCAACAAAGAACACATTCTACCTTTAAACACATGATTCCTTTTGATTGATCCAAAGTCTTGGGTTTGGTGCCTATCTTGGCGCTGGCTGTATGACTTGAGGCCACCAGTGGAACCCCCTGGAGGAAGTGAGATTGTCCTGCACTGAGAAAGTGGTTCCTGAGACGTGAACATCTGCAGTGGGGCAAATGAGAGTGACATCAGTGACACAGGGTAATGAGGAGGATGAGGGAAAGCTGGTGAATTCGAAAAGAGTCGAAGACAACTTGTGGTCGAATTGCGCGACATTCGATCAACATTGTGACAAACTCTTGGCTTCAGTGTCAACATCTGGTTTCTGGTTTCAAATATTTCTTATTTTATCTTATTTTCAATATTTGTTACGCACAGCTTGGGAAGATGATTCCTATTGATCCCTGATGACGAGCATATTTTTTGTGGATCGGTGGCAAAAAAAAACACCAGTCAGATCTTCTGCTGCCCAGGTCGGAGTGACCTCCATTGATGATGGGTGCGCAATTTCAGATTTCCCTCCTGTGGAGGATATGAAGCTCCTGAGATATTAAACTAAAATGAATATTAAAAAGATATCCCATGGTTCAGTAGCTATCGATATGTTTTAGTGATATGCTATATTTTGATATGGCTGTTGAACATGGCCCATTTAGTTCGATGCATCCCTGAAACATGGCGATTTTCCACAGGCATGTAAGACATTACCAGAGAGTATCGTCATTTGCAAGCTATTGCGGGGTGAAAACCACTGTGCCAGGATGGACTCACCATACCTTGCATATACAAAGTGTAATAACGTAATAAACGCATATTATACACCGGGTCCCGGAGTACATTGAGCATGGAAAAAAGGAAATTGAATTGTGGATGATTTATCAAATCTAGGTGCTTTATCATGCTCTATCTATACATCTTCCCCAGCTTCATTCTGATTGTTCCTCCAGTTGATTTTACAAAGTGTTTTCATTGCAGGATTTCTCCTTTGTTTGAAAATGCGGCGCGCATGAATCTGCTGGTTAGTCATAATGAGTTCTCAAATTTAGATGGCCATGAAAATTGATATAGAGTGGGCGAAATCTCGCCATTTTTGGACGAACCCAAAGACCATATTGTTGGTTGTATATCCCAATCATATCCCAATATATGCCCACTGTATCCCATTAATTATATATACACACATAATACCCATTCGGTCGCACAACATGTTGATTCATTGATTGAATGCTGTTGTATCCCATTTTGGTTCCTTGGTTGGTTTATACTGTGCATGATACTATCACAAACAACAAACATCTAATTGCCACTGAGGGCATCATAGGCATTGATATTCCCATTATTATTTTCCAAATGATTTTCCGATTTATATTAGCATTATATCCCAATAAATTCCATTGCATCCTATTACATCCCAATCGTAGCCCAATAAATTCCACTACTTTTTTCATTATCATCCAAGTAAGTCCCAATATGTCATCCCATTCTAATCCCATGAAATCACCATTTCTTGACGAATATCATCCCAATCGTATCCCATTTCATCCCATTCTAATCCAATTGACGCACCATTTCTTGATGGTTTAACCACAGTTTTCAATATTTTTGGTTGGTTGGAATCCACATTTCTATCGCCAGGCAGTGGCACCATGTGGCTGCAACTTGGTGGTTAAAGGATGGACCATGATGGACTGCTGATGGCGAAACATGGGGTTAAGTTGATGGTAGTTATAAGTATGTCTTAGTGAAATGTATATCAATATATGTATGTATGGATATATAACTAATTATTGTAATCAGTATAGTATATATACATAATTATATACAATTTTAGTCCATATGTATAACTCCTACAAATGATCTAACAATTATGTGCCACGAAAATCCTCATGCGCTTCAATACACGATCTAAATGGGCCATAATAGGCCTGTATTTGCCACCCCTTCTTGCATCCTTAAGCTGGGCTTGTCAGGTCTAAGGAAGAACGGAACACTTCGCCTTTTTTTTCCTCTAAATCCAATGGTTTAAAGCCTCATTTCCCATGTCTTTCAGTTTGTTTACAGGAACGGCCATTTTATATCAAATATAGTCAATATAATATCAATTATTTATATATGACATAAAATCCCACATTATATCAGATATCATATCCCCATGTTTGGTGGTTAGATCACCATTGTTGCACCTGGGCTACAATGATTCCTTCGAAAGAAACCATGTTCGGGGAGATTGCCAAGTTCTCAGCATATCTAAAAACCATGGTCTACAGTGATTCAACCACATCCCAAACTGGCATTTGTCTAATATTGAGAATTAAAAAATGCCTGACATAAATCCCATATTATATTCCATTTTACGTCCTATATATCATCTAAAATTATCATCCTCGTTTTTGGTGGTTGAAGCACCTTGATGAAATCCTCCATATTTCTCCAGGATTTCGCCCGCAGGTGGTCTTTAAAGCTGAGACTGGAACGGCCCAGCTCTTTGTGGATGGGCAATGGGAAGGCGGGACCCGGTTGATGATTTTGTCGGTCAATGAGCCATCTGAATCTCCTGCAAGGTGACGGCCACGGGCCACCCATCGAACTGTAGTTATAGTTGAGCCATCGAAGCCAATTTTGAACCTTGGGTAACTTGATAACTGTAGTAACTGTCGGTTATACAACCGTTATGTAACTTTAGTTATAATGTCTTATAGTCGAGCCATTAAAGGCTAATTGAGCCATTCAGATTATAACTATAACCTATTATACCCTTGTTGATTGGTTATTGGGAGTTATGCTACCTGGTTCTTGGGGATTAATTATTAAAACTTAAAACACATCGGGAAACCTATCAACCAACTAGTATTTCATGAGATGGAAAAACAAGGTATCTTTGATGGCTCATGCGGTGGTGTGTGAAGGTGGGGTAGAGCCGCAATTTATAAGCATTGTTATAGGGAAAATTATGACAGGCCATCCAATAGTGGGGTACCCTATGTTCAGACAAGCACATGTTCTTGTTGGTCGATTTTGAAGAGAACCCATGGAAAAGTGAAACTTTGGAGAACTTTTGATAAGGATGCTGAAGATGTTCCATATACAGTATTTGACTTGCCGGTTTTGTGGGAAGGAACTCAGAAGAGTATGCAATTGGACTGTTGCCGAGTTGAGTCTTGAGTCCCATTATATCTTCATCCTGTTGATTAGATCATGGTAAATTCCCACTTAGTTTTGGGGAATCCCATTGCATCCCCACATGATTGTTGCATCAGCAGTCGCTCTCTTCCACTCAGGACTTTGGAAAAATAAGGCATGTGCAAGCAATCCCTTTCGGAACCACAAACTTGGGATTTGGGATGCAAAAGAGAAGCTGGCGGCGAGTAGAACCCAATGTTTCTTTCTGTATACGTAATACACATATACATTTGTCTTGTTGGGGACACAAGTTCATGAGACCTCGGGGTCTAGCGGGGCTCGGGGAGCGCTGGCCAGGAGAAGAGATGGTGGAGGCTCATGACTCGTCTCCATCCTTTTCATCTGGCAGATTTTGTTGGGTTGGCATATGACCCAAGCCAAGAACTCGGCCAACTAACGTGGGTTGAAGATTTAAAACAGCCACTCAGGATGGCATGCCAAACTGGCCAGTAGATTTTTGCCAAAAGGACGAACACATGATAAGGATAATGATCATGATGATGATCGTTATGATCACGGTTTTATCGCGATTTGTGCTCTAGGGCTTTCTTGGCCTGGAGATGTTGAGACTAGTGTTTTGTCAGTATCTCAAAATCGCTAGTTGTTTTCTTTTCTGATTTTGTTTTCATATTTCTACATACACATATGTTTTCAATTTTTGGTCTACTGCTCCAGTCAAACACATGGAGTTTTAGCCAGTGAAGGTTTATGCTGCCCCTATTGCATAGTGGCATAGCATAGCCGTGTAGGTGGCGGACACTGAAAGCTCTGGTCCTGTGGTGTTCTGCTCTCAGTATCTCGCATCTTGTCATCTAATCTTGTTTTTGGAACTGCAGTCTCCTTTAAAAGGAGATTCTGAATCCGTGTTTTTTTCCTTACCTTTGTCTTGCATTCCGATCGTGCACAGTTTGGTGGAACCATTTGCATTTGCCGGATCCTTTTATGACATGCCCGACAAAGGCTCGGTCAAGACGAAGGTGAAACACCTCATAGCAAGGACTTCAAGGCGATGATGGAGTCTTCATCTCTTGGCCCAGACAGAACAACGTTGATTTAGCATGTCCACAGTTTTGGCCGGCTTATTTTCCCACTATGGTCCGCATATATATATATATATACATATAATATACACATGTATATATATATATATATGATATATTACATATGTTTGGCTCGCCCGAATCAAATATTTGAATTCAGTATTGAATCCGCATCAAACAATTTTAAATCTTCAACATATTCGATTAAACCATATTAAACCACATTACATGAACCCCCATTGATTCCCCTTGCTTCAGCCCCCATGAATTCATCATCTTGCCTTCACCTTCCAAGCGCCAGGTCTTTTGGAAGGCCCTGAGTCCATGGCAGATCAATGGCCTGATGACGGACAGCAAGGACTGATCCATACTCATCTTGGCTGGAACATCTATGGTTCATACTGGACAATCTATGGAAAATGTATGGAAAATCACGTTTAATCATGGGTTAATGGCTATTAATGGAACATCCATGGAAAATATATGGCACATATATGATTAAGAATGGCTTATAGTGTTTAATCGCTGGTTGATACTGGTTAATAATGGCTAATACATAGTGGTTTATAACGGTTAATGATGGCTAAGAATGGCTAGTCTATGGTTATTGCCATTTTACGGGGATATCATTGGTCATACTTCTACGCAACAATATGATGATCACTTGTAGATGGGTGTGTTTGGAAGTGGGGGGATGTTGCCCCAACCAGGGAACACGAGGCTTCAGACCAGTGGATTTAGGGGTAGACTATTCAAGCAACCCTCTTGTTACGATTTACATTGCCATTGTTGATGTGTCTGTCTCTTTGTGAAAAGTTGAATTTCATGTTGGACAATATTGCAGTCTGTCTCCACTATGCTCCACTTCTCCACTTCTGTTCATATGTTACCCCACAAAACATAATTAGCCCGCATCAGGTCGCCGAAGTCGGCTAGCAGATAGCGGTTATTTGCTATGCCCACGATGAGAATGGTTGTCACATGTTGTCACGTTCAAAGACCTCCCATTTTGTCAAGACAAGTCCGCAGAACAGTGGGCTTTTGCAGCGAGGTCCTTGGCAACTAGGAGAATAATCACTGTGGGGCCGCATGAAATACTGTATCAAGATCCAGGAAGAGAGCTCAGAGAATTTAATCACTTCTAGTCTTTTCCACTGGAAACATATGGCTATGAATCGTTTCCTGTAAATACTTGAAAATACCATATCTTGGGCCATAGGAATCCACGTGAAAACCAGGGGATTCCATGGGTTTTGCCCCATCCCCACACGGACAAATCCTGTTTGGACCTCGAGCCGCGGGACCAGGATCTGGGTACGGGCCTCACTTTGTCTATGCTCCCGGACCAGGCCATGGCCTCCATGTTTCGATTTCAATCCCCTAGAAATGGGATGATCAGATCAGGTGGCTCAGCAATCAGATCTGATTGAGCAACTAATTCCTGTAACAGTTTCAGATGGCTTCACCGGCAATCAGATCATGTTGAACAGGTGGACGAGTACTGGCGGCTGAAGGCCGAGGGTATCGCCACAGGTAGCTATGTGTCAAAGTACCAATGGAGCCACAACTTGGGTGGTGACGTTTAGTTCAAAACAACATTGGTCCAATGGTGGCCGATAAGAATCATATTTTGATGACATCCCATGAAATATCTCAACTGTTTTTTTCTTGCCCCATATCCGTTTGATATCCTTTCTTATTGTCATCTTAATTATCTAACCATCCCCAGTAGTATATCAGTATTGTTGCTAAATTCCCATGAGATATGCCCATGAAATTCAATGACGTAGATGTTTTGCGCCAATGGCAGCAAGATGTCACAGATTTCGTCCCCAGGCCAGGCACGACCAGGTGTGGTGGACCATGCCGCAGCATTTGAGCTTCGACTTGAGAAGTTTAAGGCAATGAGGTTGGCATATTGGCTGATCAAAACATTGGGCAAGGCTGTCAAGGTGAAATTATGAGCTGCAACTAAATGCAGAAAAAACAAGCAAGCTGATATTGACTGCACACTTTTACCTGCTAAACCTGCAGTTAGTAGATGCTAAAGACACCAAGTTTCTATGGCCACGTCTTGCAGCAGCTAGAAACATCCGAGCTGCAGAGCCCCTTGAGCTGATGGTGTGGGGACTCAAGATGCCTGGAAATGGCTGACTTGGTACAGCGATGCAACTTTCATTTGGCGGAGATAAAGTGGATGTACTCGGGATGTCTTGGGGATATATTGAGGATATAGTTGGGCATTCCATCCGACTTTCATTGGTTCACTCCTGTAGTTGACTAGGCAGCTTACTCAAGGCCAACAAATGCTGTCCCACTGGTTGGACCCTGCAAACCCAGCATCGCTTTTGGGGATTCCACAATATGATGATTTCATCAGGTAAGGGTACCCCCAGATCATGCAAAATCCATTAGTGAATTTTAGTACTTCTATTGAGGTCGACACTCATCATTTTCAGATGGCTAAAGCTTGTTGAGCTCCAGGTGTGTCCTCTATGCTTGATTCCCCCTGCGGCCGGGAGACCCATTGCGAGGAGTCATTGTGTCATGTGTCTCCTGATGTTTCTGCTCATAAGAATAGACTACACACGTTAGTTTCAAATTTGCAACACAAAATGGGGGTAGATCTCCAAACTTAATTCAAGGATAGATGCAACAATGCAAAACCGATTATTGTCTCTCTTCTTTGAGGCACCGAATCCCACAAGCCCCAGTCAGTAAGTATTATTAATTATGGTACGCCACGGTAATATGTCGATCCTTGGTCGAATTTTGAACAGGGATCTATGGGGATGGTGGCTTTTTGTCTATTCTTGTAAAGTATCACCTGAGGCTCCCATCCGCTTGTCGGCACTGGCTTTAGTCCAAAGTCAAAAGGCTCCTTGCCTGGTGATAAATTGTCCTTTGATACATACCCCTTCCGCAAAAGGTGAAATAGTCCCTCAAAGCCCCTGGTTTAGTACTGGCCTTATGCATTTGGGGCCAAGAAGATCCTGGGCTGAATTTTTGTGCATTAAGTGGGGACCACACAACACTTGGATTCTCAGAACACTAAGATTGTAGCAAATCCCAAATCAGTATGACCAATGCTGTCGGTAAATACTATATAACTATAACCAACACTTTGATTCAAACACAGCATGAGTCTGTTCAGATATTTGGTTGGTGGAATCATGTTCATCTCAATGGAATAAACATATGTTGGGTTGGGATGAACTGAAACGGCCAACCACAAATATCTAGAATATATTAGAATATACATATATATATATACACATGGTATAGATAGACATGTTCATGGTTTGACTTCAGTCTCCAACGTTCCCACCGAAAGCCACGTCTTAGTCTCCACCAGGTGGCAGGCCTTTGGGGTGGTGCTCTCCTGGCTGCTCCAAAGTCTGAGGTCCCGCCGGAGTTTGGAACCAAAAATGGTGGAAAATCATGAGCAAATCACTTCTGGGCGCTGGATTTCGGAGATGATTTCGGAGACGATCTCGGGGATGATTTGGGATGAAATCCACTTTGTTGGGGCTGGATTTGGGATGATTTTAAGGCCGATGTTCTAGAAACACCATTTTGTATTCTCGGCGCATCTGCAGCTTGCCGGATAACCAGGACGCGACCTTCAATTGATGGGATAAAAGATACTATTCTATTGAAGAATCTTTCAAGGTTTTAAGGCGAGTGGCGGGATGATCCGCAAGGCAACTTATTGCACGAGTCTATATCCCATCATTTGGCCACCAACATCACCAACCTAGGTGAGTAGACCAAACGTGGATGAGACGGGAATCTTGCGCAACTGATGTACACTATGAACCCGTACATACACCATCAACACTATATATATATATATAAAATCATAATCATAATCATATGTTGATATCGTCATGTCAAAAAAATATATAGATATATAATACATACACGCACATGTACTATATTTATATACTGATGATGAGTGTTTTTCATGTCTAGCTTTCAATCGCAGCCCATGGCAATCCAGGGCCGGGCCTGCGAACACTGCGACGGCCAGGGTGCGGAACTCGCGGGAAGAGGTGGGAACTCACGATGGGAGTCGATCAGGGATGATCAGGGTGGTTTCTCCTAACTCACTGAGATACCCTCTGGTTATGACTAACATAGCTATGGAAAATAGCTAATTTTGGATGATTTTCCCATTAAAACCTCCATTTATAGGGGATTTTCCATTATGTTAAATAACCAGAGGGTAATTGCGCCATTCAAAATACCATTGTTGATTGGTACGGGGGGGCTATACTAGTTATACAAGCTGGTGAATAGTGGGGATTATCATAAGGCATCATGGGAATCCCTATCAACCAACCAGTATGATGGGATGAGATAGAGGTATTTTTGATGGCTCAATTGTGTGATGGATCATGATGTACCCTGAGGTACCACGATGTTTGATGATGTATCATGATTTCCGTTGGTAGTATGGCACCCTGTTGATGATGCAGTTCCATCAAACTTGCGGATGTTCTCATTTTATCGGCGCGTTCCCACGGGTGGTCTGAAAATATGGTTCCGCAAAATCTAGTGCTTGATTATGATATTTGCTCTTAAAATGCTTCTTCAGGGTATATCATACCCAATTGTTGACCCTTCCAAGATGAATTTCTCCAGGGGATGATCCCCCCAAGATGGGTGGATTTTGATCCGGAACCCCCAATCAGAATCATCTCATGAAGGGAGAGGCAATCCGTGGAATTGACATGGATTGAACATGTCAAAAAAAATGTCAAAATGTTGGAAATTTCAAGGATCCCTTTGAAAATTCTATTCAGAAGCACCTTCAGTTCTTGGCAGGTGGCAAACTCTCTGCAGCCTTGGGCGTTGCCGGTGCACTGCCACTGGTGCGCCCGCGCTTTGAGTCCACCGTGTCAGTGTGTTTGTGGTCTGAAGCAGTAGGCGGGGTAGTCTTAAGAGTGTAATTCAATATGATATATATATATATACACATATAATATATATATATATATATCATAGCAACTAACATATAGATATATACATATAGATATATACATATAGATATATACATATAGATATATACATATAGATATATACATATAGATATATACATATAGATATATACATATAGATGGTCAGTGGTTTGGAGTACATTGGTATGGATTTGCACAGAGGACAATCCAACATGACTTCATAGTCCCCAAATCTTGGCATTTGAGTCAATGACTGGCGAGGCATACCTGGGTTTTCGACGTTGGCGCCGCGGACGCTTGGCTGTGGCCGTCCGGCATCCCGAGGGAAGATGAAATGATGGCCCGTGCTGGTGAACCACTACTTGGAATTGCAGTTTCAGTTGTAAGTGGCTATATAGGCTATCTCTCTATATACATATTACATGATGTATAGCCATAGTTATAGCGGTTGTATCCCAACTCATGGGGGTTTATATTTAAACCTTTTTAAACCTATTTGAAACCTCAACATACCTCAACTGCACCCCCCAGGATCGATCTTCCAGGTTCTCGCCGCCCCCAGGCGGGATGTTTTGCCAGCAGTTCACTAGTTCTTGGCCTCTGTGCCCATCAGCTCTTTCAGGCCGGAAGTGGGGCAGATTCGCCATGACCCGGCGGACTACAGATCCCATCCTTGGGGAGCACAATGACTTGACCCAGGACACATAGCAATACTCATAATATATGATATGATATATATATATATACCATGTATATGTATATATGGTATACGTGATGACGATGATGATTATTATTATGATGATGATGATGATGGTGATGATGATGATGATGATGATGATGGTGATGATGATGATGATGATGATGATGATGGTGATGATGATGATGATGATGATGGTGATGCTGATGATGATGATGATGATGATGATGATGATGATGATGATGATGATGATTGTTATTATTATTATTATTATGATGTTTATTATTATTATTATTATGATGATTGATTGATTGATTGATTGATTGATTGATTGATTGATTGATTGATTGATTGATTGATTGATTGATTGATTGATTGATTGATTGATTGATTGATTGATTGATTGATTGATTGATTGATTGATTGATGATGGTGGTGGTGGTGGTGATGATGGTGATGATGCTGGTGATGATGATGATGATGATGATGATGATGATGATGACGATGACTAAAGAACGTTTGTGAAGAACGTTTGTGAAGAGATGGAATCACATTTTAAGCCCTCATCAATCTGCCCCTGCAACAGATACTAGTTGGTGGTTCCAGATGGTTTCCTGATGGGTGATGATCCACATTTGACTTGTATAGGCTGGGGTTGAAACCACCAAAGCAGGATCAGGTTTGCGATTTGTTTTTAATTCACAAAGAGGATGTAGTCATACTTTGTGAACCAACTCTGGCGCCAGTGTTCCGCATGCTCCGATACCAGAAGGTTCTTTGGAAGGTGGTGTCCCATCACAGGGCTGATTTTTTCTGATCCCGTCACTAATCAAATGGAGAATATTTTGATTTATCTTGATTCTCTGGCGCTCCCAAGTACCCACACTTTGTCTTTGATCACGAGAGGTGGCAAAAGCTCGCGAGCCGACTTGTACTGAAGCTGCAGCCATCGAAAAGCTGAGCAAATCAGGGACATCCAGGGACGAATAGAAACTGGTTGGTGGCGTCATTGTTTTTCGCAACAGGTGTTTCTGGTTTACCCAACACATATGAGGCTTTGTTTGTTTTTAATAAGAACATGTCATGTGCTTACGGTTTCAAAACGCTGGCACCCTGGTTTTCAAGCAGCTTGTCGTTTTTGAGTGCATGTGGGTGCCATGTATTTTTGCTGCTTAATCCTACTTGGAAGGATGATCCTTATTGACTCTCATAGATTTGGGAGAGGCTGAAATTACCAACCACGAAAGTGTATGGCGGCAACTTCCCAGCTGGAACCAGGGTTCATTGATTCATCAAGCTCTGATGACAATGATTTTGGTTACAGTTGCTGTAGCTTGAAGTCTGGGTTTTCAGGTTGACACAAAAGGTAGACCACAGAAGAATGTGTGGAGTTGTCCTGTGCTGGAAGACCGGAAGAGCCTTGTATGATCAGGATGGATATATTTGTCCCTGAGTCTTTTGGAGGAAAAACCTCGGTGTCACAGAAAATCTTGCCACATAGCAGGGCAGGGAACAGACTGCCCCGCTTGTGAAGAGGTCAAAGAAGGGATCCAGTCAATGGAGAGCCATGGAGAGCCATCACTCTTGCACCTGCTACAACAGCTTGCAAGTGTGATCAGTGTTAAAGGGACTCTTCGTGAGGACCGTTGGCATAGTTTTCATGGGAAGCCCACTTTGGAACCGCTCCTGTATAAGTGCGAAATCACGACTTTTCAGAGCATAGTGGAACGTTATTTCTTAATCTACGTTCAAATCTATACTTTCACATGTTTCATCGTTTGTTTATGTTTGTTTGAGGATTCATGGTGGGGTTTGTTCGATCCCTTTCCACTGTTCTTCTGCTTCGTTTGATGTTCTTGGCTAGAGCCTGCATCAAATGAAGACGGCGAGAGCACCGAGAGATTCCTCCAGGCACAAAAAACAGATACTGATCCGCTGACCTAAAATGGTTATCGGATGTTATCAGTAGATATCAGTCGTTTGGATTGTAGAATGATCCATTCTGATTGGCGAACCAGTTGAACAGTTTCGAGATGAGATGAGCTTACACTCTATCCAATTCGAAATCAATCGCCCCATCCCTCACAGGCAGAGGACGCAGAAGGCTTGATCCGGGTATTGCTGGATCATGGCACTGATGATGGGATTCCACCACTTGTACATCTTTATTATGTCAATGGATTGGTTGAGGGGAAAATTTACAGGACACCCCTGCATTTTATGGGATCATCCATCGATTGAAGCCGAACATTTTCCCTTAAACCAATCCATTGATTTCGGGACTCATGGCACTTTTCGGTTTAAGATCCGCATCCAGCGACTTTTTCTAGGACTCTCTAAGGCCTTGTGGCTGCCACTGTTCTTCGGTTGTCCGAGTTCTCCGAGTTTCGAGTGTGTTTTTCCTAACCATAAGCGCCTACCAAACTGCGAAGTGCTGTGTGCATAGACAATATCCCCCGCCTTCAGTAAACATTCCAGTTGAGAGGTGAGTTCATGGTATAGTTAATTTTGGTGGAATAAATTGAACATTTACTAAACAATCTAAATTACCAGAATCCAGAATGTTTGATAGAGTAAAGCCAGCCTTCTCGTCAATGCATAAGACAAGATGATCCTGGAACATCCTTGAGATCTATTTGGAACCACAATATTTGGAACCATGAAGTGCACTTGGCAGATGTGGCTTTCAAGTGTTCTACATGTCCACTGCCAGGTGCCCGTGCGCTTCTTCAGCAGACGGTGGCAGCTGATCCGTTGCAAAGGGAGTTTCAACAGGAGGTCTGGTCCTGTGAAAGCGAGAACCACCCCCAACTGTGCTTCTTCTTTTGGTCGCTGTAGCTGCTGTTTCTGAGGATTTCTGAGGTACGCCTCTAGTAGTCTAGTGCTGATTCGAAGGGCGGTAACTGACTGTAGCAATGGGTCAGTTTGGTCTTAGCGGGCTGGCAATCCCCAAAAGATTGACATAGTGGGTGACTGCTGTCCACATCTTCAGGATTTGGGTATGGGTGAAATTGGATGGTTTCTGATCCAAAACATGACCTTAAAGTTGGTAAGACTAATTGGTATAATTGGTACTGGTACCCCACTTTTGACTCCTACCCACTTCGGCTCTGCCGGCCTAGAAATGTGTTCCCCCTTAAGATGATGGCTAGGAAGGCCCCATTATGCCCCATTGGTTTTCTAAGTGGTTGAACTAGAACAACGTCAAACCAAGAGATTTCAGCTTTAAAAAAAAGCAGTCATTGCGTTCAGAAATTGGTTCTAAACCAAACTGCATCATCTCCTGGTTCCGTGGTGTGTGCTTCAGTCGCCACTGGTGCACCTCTCTAAGTCTGCAAGCATTGGATGATGCATCTGAATTAGATTGGTGATTTCAACCGTATGCCTATTGAATCGCCAAAAAATGGAGGATGATCCAAAGTGAAAATCTCTGTTTGGTTGGTAAGAGACCATGAACTGGGCATTCTGAAAGCCGCTAAACTACTACTTGACAATCATGTTGGTTTCCTGAAATGGCTGTCTTGTTCACTGCAGGTGCTGCTGGACCTGTTTGAAGACTTGATGACCTATGCCAAGGTGGGAAATCATGAAACACCTGTGCCTACCCTGCAGCTATGCGAAGAGTTGTGACTTTGGAGTGGCACATGAGGATGGACCCAAACATGTTTTACGATACTTGGTGGGATGAACATCCATTACCATTTGGTTTGGAGTTTACCTATCAGGATTTTGACCCATAGCCATATATCCAAAACTCTGGGTACTGACACATGTCAAACATCACCTCAAAATACCTCAAATTTATTCGCAGTCTTGCAACTGAAGCCCACATACCTTTTTTAGATTTTCGCCCTCAGGGTCAGGCTCGCAGATGTCAGCCCTGTGTTTTCCCGCACAGTCGGTAAAACTACTCACCGGTTCATCGCTTACTTTCGAAAGTAAGACGCTACGCTACGCGTTGCCTCCCTTCGCCAGGCTCTTGAAAGAGTAGACCAAACATGATCAAACTACTGTAGCAGATGCTGTTTGAAAAGCCCCTCACTCTGATTTTATATGTTAGCCCCTAGCTTAAAATCGCTTTTTGATCGCCATTGGTACTTTTGGTCACTTCTGGTCCCTTGCGGCATGCTGCTTGTGCAGACCATCTGCTTGACATCTCGGAAAACTTCTGTTTTTGTTGGGAGCTCGATTCAAAAATCAGAGATGGCTTGGGCAAAGTGAAATCATTCACTCAAGCGGCAGAAAGACGACGTGGGACCAGTCTCTCTAGTCATGCAGTTCTATGCAATCATGGTAGAGGCAATTTCTATGCAAGCAGCGATGCTCTTTCAGACACTTTTAGACAAAATTATTGATTTGTGCTAAAGCAACGTCTAGATCCACAGCCAGCTTCTGCCTTTCTGATCGGCCGTTCAGTGTTTGGCCGATCATTCTTGTTTTGGAATTGGTGTGGGAATCCCCTTCTCAAATGATAACCCCCCCCTACAGGCGAAGCCAAAAAAATATAGATCCACTCTGGGGTTCTGTGGGGTGTTTATTGATAGGGGAAGCGACTACTGGTTGGTGATTTTAACATCTTTTAACATCTTTAAACGATTATTTTGGGTTGAACATGAACAAAGCGGTGAATGTTAATGTTAATGCCTTTACAGGGTTAATATCTTCCAAAATTATTTCAACTACTGGTTGGTGTTTCATGTTCAACCTAAAATATTTGGGACGATGATCCCAAAGTGACCGATGGTCCCAATGGATATTTGAGGATTCTTCAGCCGGCCCCAGGTCCAGATTCTCAAGCAGCTCTTGGACATGATGCTCGGAGCTTGGCAGTTTGGGAAGATGACGAGTGTTTCTCAAAGCTGAGCTACTGTACTTCCAGGGATTCATATTTGGGATGATAACTTGATGATAACCTACTTGAAGATACTGCATCTACTTGAATCATATACCACATGCCCACACCATTGGGCGTTTCCCAAATCTGAACAACTGAATATTGATGTTTTTGTCTCTTGTGCACCTCTAGATTGGTGTGGAAAGGGCAGGGTTTTTCTTGCTTACAAGACACCCTCCCCAGGCCACACCATTGATTTTGAAGCGCGAGCGAAAGTTACCGCTGATTTGGTTGGAGGTTTCATGTATTTGTGTATATAGTGATATTAATACCGCTCCTAGTTCAAATTTTGTGTACAGCTATTTGCAAAAGCGAGCGAGATTTACAGCTGATTTGGTTGGAGGTTTAACACAAACACTACCAAATTGAGCTGTATATATATATATATATAATACGAACATATATTTTCAAGTGGTTCCATAGAGAGCCTTACACTTTACCCAGGTGATTTTCCTCCTACAGCTTTCCCCTCCTCACAGCACAGCTTCTCATCCACATCGAGGTATTGCGAGTCTGAAACCTTGCGAGGCTGTGGCGTCTTGGCGCAAATGGATTCCTTCGGTACAAGATTTGCGGAAAGTTGGTGTATAAACCATAGTGACCTATAGACATATCTACCATAAACCCTGGTGATTGGAGTTATAAAGCAACTTCTTTCACTATGGGACATCACCTTGCAGACGGGAAACAAAAACAGTCAACAAAGATCCTTTTACACATCAGGGTCCGCACATGATGGGATTTGAATGAATTTGATGTTGGTTTCTGGATTTATCTGCTCTCCTAATTTCTGAAGATCTCCGGCAAATCTGGCTGCACAGCATTGTGTGTTCCCAGTTTCAGGGAAGTTTGATACTGTACAGAATCTATACCAGCACTCAGCACCTTTAGCTCAGGTGAAACTACCTCCATCTACGAGTGTTTCCAAGCGTGCAAGAGGTGGAACGTTGCTGTGAATGTATGTCAACAATGTGGGTCAAACTCAAAACGCCGGTAATCTTTTGAAGATGTCAGAAGGGAACGAACTAGGGTAGGTTTGGATGTCATCTCATTCCCACATATAAATCATTTTTTTGCATATTTTTGGGGCTTAACCCGGAATTGCCAGTAACCAGGTAGATGATTCACTTCGAGGGACAACTTCTAGATTGATAGTATGATATGCTCACAATTGCTAGCTGCTAGAACTCGCTACATGAATCCCCAGAAGAAGTGAGACTTCCTACCTGATACGATCTGGTACGTGTTTACACAAGGCATAGCGTATATTGGACGTTCCTTGCCTTTGATGATTTTGTTGTGTGCGACGATTTGTAGAATGGTGGTGTCCCCCTTCCAACTGGCATTTTAATACAACATAGAACACCTGCTTAGTTGATATATTAGTTGACAACTATCGAAGTCTAAAATGGCATTGATATGTTTGGCATTTTGGATAGTTGGGATACTATTGTGTGACATAGCTATAGAAATTCACCATCTTCAACGGCTAAATCATTATTGGTTATAAATAATCGAACACAATGGGCTATTCTCGATAGCTATGTTAAATAACCAAAGGGCAAATCCCCATTAAATCACCATAAAATCCCATTAAAGTCCAGTAAATCCCTATTTCAAATCCCCATGAGTTACCCCGATCCCTACCACAACTATTAGTGACCTAGCCAAACTATAAATGACTATTTCATCCCTAAATCATAATCCCTATCAATCACTCCCTATTGATGACCTACCATAACTCTTAGTGATGAGTATTCACGCATAGACCCATGAATTCAGAGCGGTAGGATGCTTGTGGCACACAGCCATGCAGCCTTCGCAACGGCGAAGTCGTCTTCGCAGGCCGTATGTGACTGTTCGAAGGTTGGACAATAACAGCAGATTACCCTCTGGTTATTTAACATAGCCTGACATAGCCATGGAAAATCAAGATGATCATCTCGATCCTCCACAGACTATCAGAATTCAGATCTGACAATCTGACAGGTTCAAAAACACATCAGCCATCATCAGCTGGCTAGATAAGCCTTCAACATCGGATGATATTTCTGCACTGAGTTGGATCTGGATGGCTGGAAATCTGGCATGCGATGATTTCCGTGCAGTCTCATTGATTTCACATGATTTTACGACTATGGACAAAAAATAATGATATGTGAAACCACATGTGTTCTCTATCTAAGATTCTAAGACCCCCCCCCCAATTTTGCTGCGTGTTCCCCCATGTTTTCCATGTTCCGCAGGATGGGGATCCCTCCATGGCGACGCTGGGGGTTTGGGCTGCCCAGTGGAGGTTGGTCAGATTGGTGAGTCTAAGTCATACTTATCCTAGTTCAATTATCGAGGGTTTTGGAGATAAACAAGGTGAGCCCCCCTCAAATTCTTATCGGATTCTTAACTTAGTATTGAAGGACCGATCCAGAGCACAGATTGTGCTGTGTCATAACTGATGAGCGCTCTACGCACGATTTTGCGTTTGACCTGGCTGGCAGCCGCGCTGGGCTCTGTCGCTGCCAGAATCCGGTCCTGCCTTGGTTGCTTGCAGCGGCGCTGCTAGACCCCTGAAACGCGAAAACATCTAAATCCCCTTTGATCGCCTTAAATCCATTTAAATCCCATCAAATCTCCAAAGCTACCCATGGGGCACCTGGTACCCATTTCCCGGCTGCCATGACCTGAGGTGTTCCGCTCGGCTGATGTGCGATTGCTCACCGAGTTCGTCACAGGAGTTCGGTTTTGGAGGAGATAAGTTGGTCCATGTTTGATTTTTAATGCCATAATATGGTATGATTCTGTGTATATATATACACATATGGGGATATAAAATCAAACATATTTTATGGGGGTACATGTAATTAATGGGAATATGATATATTCACAAGATGTTCACATGAACTGTCTCAACACAGGTGATTTCCAGATGATGGACATTGAACAATGGGAACATGATGATACTAAGGAGTTGAGTGTGATAAACACAGGGTTGGGGTCTAGTGATACCTAGTGTGTGTTGAAGCTTCACTTGGGCTTTAGACTTTATGAGATGAATGGACGATGTCAAAGAGCTGTTTTTGCTTAACTTTGAATCATTTGTTGAATGATGCGTTGATGCTGAGTGATACAATAGCATCGAAGGATCGAAACAATTGAGTATTTGCCCAGACAGCACATGGCCCAAATCAGTTGAAAGGAGTTGGTTTCGGCAGTATTGGAATACAGTGCAAACATCGGAGATTCTTGAGCATGCTGTACTTCAAAAAGTAATCATCACCCTTCAATAGATGCTGTGATTGCTTCCGCCAGTGCAGTGATGCCGGTCGAGAGTCTGCAATTCCTCAAAGGAGCTTTGTTCCAGCAATTCCTCCTGTACCAAAAAGTCCTGATCTGTCCAGAGGACAGGGGCAATTTGGATTTGGCTGTGGTCTGCGAGAGAATTGTCGCACTTTTGCCATTTGAAGAAATGATATACCTGGTTTGCTGTTCTTTTCGAGCATTTTTTGGTAGTTGCACTGGGTGTTACATCATTTCTCAGGGTGTGCTGAGCCCATCAGAGTGGCGCTTGTTGTGCCACTGCCAAGGGACGATGAGATTCAATCCCTTCTCAATATTAACGACCCGCCTTAAACAAACGAGTTTGAATTTTAGGCTCATTAATTTTAGGGTCCATATGTGTCCATTTGTTTTTTGATTTGATACTAGGAGCAAGGGAGTAGTGATACTGCAGATTTGCTGCGTAATCTGAATCCATAAGCTCAACGATTTGGCGTCGCTCATTAGCGGCAAGCCAAGCAATGGTTAGTAACTGTTCTGTTGACTTTGAACAACGCAATGCATAGTAATGTTGATCCCTGACTAATAGACACCTAGCTGATTCAAGTGGTACCATTGATTGTAACTTTCAAGTTGGCTCAATACTTTTTGGAGCGCACCCAAATTGAAACAAGCTCGGGGTTTGTTAGTACAGGGTTGACAAGCGATTCCAGCTATCGTTCAGTTTGTCCTTTTTGCAGCAACCGCAAAAGTCGCATTGTTGGTATATGTTGGTTTACCCCGTGCATACTATTCATCCAATACGCTGTCATACCGAAGTGGATATATATATATATACACAGATGTGATATCACCTGTGTATATGTATGTATGTATGTATGTATGTATGTATGTATGTATGTATGTATGTATGTATGTATGTATGTATGTATGTATGTATGTATGTATGTATGT
>BGPT01000950.1:80107-104551 GCA_003297045.1 Symbiodinium sp. clade C Y103 | reverse complement strand
GTATGTATGTATGTATGTATGTATGTATGTATGTATGTATGTATGTATGTATGTATGTATGTATGTATGTATGTATGTATGTATGTATGTAATGTAAGTATGTATGTATGTATGTATGTAATGTAAGTATGTATGTATGTAATGTAAGTATGTATGTATGTAATGTAAGTATGTATGTATGTATGTATGTATGTATGTATGTATGTATGTATGTATGTATGTATGTATGTATGTATGTATGTATGTAATGTATGTAATGTAAGTAAGTAAGTAAGTATGTATGTATGTATGTATGTATGTATGTATGTATACTTGACACCAATCCGATATCAAAAAAACATGTGTGCTGTAGGTGTCAGATGTCCTGTTGTGTGTGTCCAAATATCATCCAATACCACCCGATGCCGCGGTGCGAGCCTTAGGACTCAGTGACATCTTACGCAGAGGTGGAGCTTGTTCAGTCCGAAACTCAGCTGTTGATCGGTTAAAATGGCCCCATTTAGAGAGGGTTTGCGCCACAAGGATTGCAAAAGGTGACTTGTATGTGGTTTTGTAAATGGATCATCCAATGGAAAACGCGATCCAATGTGGATTCTGTGTGTATATTCAGGCGGTTTCCGACACTGGATTTGATTGAGTTTCTTGCGACCCGCCAGCAATTCCATGATCTGTTTTACGGGATGTCATGGTATGTCATGGTATGTCTATTGGTCAATGTAGGTTAAGAATGGTTAAGACGGTTAAGATGAGATGGGCACATCTGCTGGTTTTTGGGTCGTTTTTTGTGTACCAAATTTTGCAATACCAAAGTTTGCTTCGGTAGCTTTTAACAGATCCACAACGTTGGATGGTTGGTTTTGATCCAACCCAGGTGATGGTGGCCATCCCCCTTCTATTCATTTCCATTGCGCCGTTGCTTTGGAGGCCATTGCCCCCGCAAGACCTCAAGAAAGCTGTGTCCGGGTGACCCATGTGATTTCGTTCTCGTGGTCCGGTCTAGACGGTCTAGTTGCCTAGATCCTGAAAGCAGAAAACAACATAAAACAAATTTGGGGTTCTTAAAATGGGGGTACCCCCAAATCACCCATGTTAATAGGATTTTCCATTATAAACCATCCAGCTATTAGGGGACCCCCATGACTATAGAAAGCCCCAACTCAGCAGCGAGGTCCAAGAAGAAGGCAGAGCAGGCCTGGCTGAGTGTAAGAATTGTGCCAGGCTATGGCGGCCTCAAGCATCAAGGAAAACGGTTGCCCAGGTGAAGTGAAGCTGTTCATTTTGTCAATTTTTCACAACATGGGAGATTGTTGGGGATCAATTATCCAGTTGTCAGACATCACAGGATTGAGATATGGAGAGTGGAGAGCCGAATTGGGCATCGCTTTACAAGTAGGGAGGAGATTAGGGTACCCGGGGCCACAGTGCAAGCCTTCCAATCTTGTTCCACAGGATGCTTTACAACTTTGCTGGGTGACTTAAAGCCTTCAACTTGGTTTCTTTCTTTTTTTTAAGTGCACTATTTTAATTTAACATGGTTAGCAATCCGATCATGGTTCCTGTTCCAGAGCTCTAGTGGCGATGTTGGCTATGTTGGTATTTGTTTAGGTACCTTTCTTCACCACCTCCTTGACAGTTTCTCAGCGGACCCAGCTGGAGCTCCATCGAAGGCAAGAGCACGGAATGCCAAACGAGCCTATGCAGCAAGGCGTCGGACTGAGGGACCCCCAAACCAAAGGCGTGTGGATGTTTTTGTTTGATTTTGTTTGGGGAAACTACAAAAATGATAAAACATGGCAGTGTTTTTTTTGGTGTTTTGGGTTGCATTTTTTTGATATACCATACATACCTTTGAGATCCAACACATTTTGCCAGGGTTTCGTGTGTCAGGTCCAAAGAGACGACCTACACAGAGGTCTCACCAGAGGCATTGGGGGCGGTGGATGTAAAGTTGAGCAGTTGATGTATGGCAGATGCTATGCATGTTTTTCTTTCGAAAATATCATTAGAACATATTAGAACTAACTATCAAATAATATGTATATATTATATATATAATATACCCAGAATAACACAAATATTTTAGATTGATTTATACAGAGGATTCAGGGAATGAACATGATCTCTGGACTGGTTTCATCTAGTTTCAGGCTATTTGTAACTATCTGGTGGGGTATTTCCGTGTCTTGCGGCATCCAGTTGCTGTATTTGTAGGATCAGTTACCTTGTCTTATACGTGTGAAACACGCCGTGCTTCTGGATGAAGAAGTCACTCTAGACTTGGTCTACCTGCACATTTCTTTTCCTTGTTCACGATTCACTATAAGATACAGGATTCAAACAATTCCTTGCCATTCATGAGCCGACTCTTGTGGACAGGAAGCAGAGGCGCAAAGCGAAGGCAGTTGGGTAGTGAGAGATCGAGACAGGGCCTTCCTATCAGTGGGTGATCTCCGGGATTCAAACCTCAAAGCACGGAGCATCGTGGATAGCTCTAAAGAATTCCAAATGTATCATGTCATGTAGCATCTATGTTGTTTTTTGATGTTTTTTGTCATTTTTGCTTGATCGCAGGACCCCGTGTTTTCCTCACCTGTTTTTGGCTTATGGTTTGTGAAGATGCTAGAGCCGGAGAATTTCATCAAGAACCAAGAGCCAAGTGTTCGCAGGAGGAAAAGTTGCGCGTTTCTGCAACGATAGACACGGATAAATAAATGGGGATTCTTATTTGTTCATATTATTGACTAGTGACTGTGATTAACAATCAGATTAGTAAGCATCAATAAACATGGATGCACTCCAGACAAACTACAGACTCATTTTTCCTGACTTGGGGATCCACTCTTCAAATTTCAGCACAAGAAATCTGTTGCAGTCTGGAAATGCAGTGGGCGCTTTGCCAGGTGTTTCCTTGGATCAAACCTTCTCGAAGTTCCCCAAGGCTGGATGCCCATCACCTTGGGCTGTGGATGTCCATCTTCATGAAGATCAGACGTTCATCACTCCAAACAAGCGTTTGTGTACCCAACTGCTATGAAACTTGGAACTTGATAAAACATCATTTGATGATGTGATGTCTTTGTATTTCTTTTCGGTACACCCAATTCCATTTACCAACTTACCATCCCAGCGATTTTGCTGTTCATTGCTACGGTCATGTAGAGTGAACTGACCAACTGACCCATTTGGTCAATTGATTCACAACCCAAACATAGCTATAATATATTATATAATTATATATATTTACCACAATATTGTTATAGGGGCCCCATATCCCAACTTAAAGTGGTTAATTCATCCCAGGGTTGTATATACCCATTAACAATCATGATTGGCCCATATTGGCCCAGTCTTAAGCCAAAAGAAAAGCCAGTCTAACGCGATTTTTACCATCGAATTGTCCATGGTTATCACCCCATTCATAACATTCAGAAACATTTTTCACCAAAACCCACTTCAAGTTAGGAGTAAAAAGTCATGTCTGTACATATATATATATAATTATATATATATATATGTAACTATATATATATATATATATATACACATGTATGTACATACATAACCATTAACCATACGAACCATAGCCACAGAGTTCATATCGCAACTTTAAGTTGGTTATTATATATCCAACACCCACCCTTGGTCCCTCAGCTTCAGGACTTGACCATCGATGAACATCATGAAGAGAGCACCAAAGCGGCTGAGGCTTCAGCCTTTGTGGGAATGACCATGGATTTATTGATGAAAAGAATAGCTACACCCAGATCGGGTAGTCGCCCCGTCCAAGGGTAAGTACCAGAGTTAGCTGCAGAAGTCTAATACGGAAAGTCGCCCCGCATTGCGTTTAGTTGGGNCAAGGGTAAGTACCAGAGTTAGCTGCAGAAGTCTAATACGGAAAGTCGCCCCGCATTGCGTTTAGTTGGGGGATAGCATTTAAGAAGGATGCTTTTGTAATCTTTTGTATGATTAGGGTATTTTGAAAGCATCAATTCCATTGCGTTTCCCATCGCTGCGATACATTCCATGACAGCATCGATTCATTTGGAGTTTTCAANTTGGGGGATAGCATTTAAGAAGGATGCTTTTGTATGATTAGGGTATTTTGAAAGCATCAATTCCATTGCGTTTCCCATCGCTGCGATACATTCCATGACAGCATCGATTCATTTGGAGTTTTCAATATTTGCTGCGTTCAGGTTGGGGATAGCATTCATGAAGCTTTAACTTTTGTCGCGCGCAATCATTCTGAAGCTACTGTTTGCATTGCGTTTCCTTTGAAGATGGCAGTTTGCCGTTGGAAAAACTTCAAACTTATATATATATATATAGCGCTTACATGCGCTTACGCGGATCCTTTTTAAACTACATGTAATTACGTGTATGTCCTATCCCTTCAAAAGAATATTGCGCGGAGGTATATTTGAATTTCCATGCTACTTTTGTAACCTNATGTCCTATCCCTTCAAAAGAATATTGCGCGGAGGTATATTTGAATTTCCATGCTACTTTTGTAACCTTTTGTACAATATATAAATAATTCATAACATTTGGAAATGTTAATCCACATTTTGACTTCCGAACAGGGAGGCCGCAAAGAGGGGCATATCTATGGGGGGCTGTCCTCTTTTGGTGTGTTTGGGTTGTTGTTGTTGTTGTTGTTGTTGTTGTTGTTGTTGTTGTTGTTGTTGTTGTTGTTGTTGTTGTTGTTGGTAGTGGTAGTGGTAGTGGTAGTGGCAGTGGCAGTGGTAGTGGTAGTGGTAGTGGTAGTGTTGATAGAGGTGGTAGTGGTGGTAGTGGTGGTAGTGGTGGGAGTGGTGGGAGTAGTGGTAGTGGTGGTGGTGGTGGTGGTGGTGGTGGTTCTTGCTGTTTTTGAATACTGACCCCCTCACTCAGCGCTTTTGAGCATTGAAGCGTAACCTGATTGGTCGCCAGGTAGGGTTGGTGTCAGTCAGGGCATCCTTGAGGCCAACGCCATTTTCAATAGAAATGGTGTGAGAGCAGGGCGATGCGCTATGCGCCTGCTCGGGATGCCTTAGGTTTCCTTTGGGCTAGTGCCACTCAGGCCCTAGAGCCTGGGGGCGCGGCCCCTGGCTGGCATCATGTAGAGGAGACCTATTTTCTTTGTCTTTTTCTTCTTATTTTTGATTGTTGTTGTCGTTGTCGTTGTCGTTGTCGCTGTCGCTGCTGCTGCCGCTGCTGCTGCCGCTGCCGCTGCCGTTGCCGCTGCCGCTATTGCTGTTGCTGTTGCTGTTGCTGTTGCTGCTGCTGCTGCTGCTGCTGCTGTTGGTGTTGTTGTTGTTGTTGTTGTTGTTGTTGTTGTTGCTGCCTGTTGTTGTTTACAACCTCTCTTCCCTGATGCGCTCCCAAAACATAACAAACACAATTACTACGTATACACACACACACACACATATATATATATATATATATATACATATACATGCAGTATTACAACATCCCGGCCAAGGACTCTATAGACCATAGTCGATCCAGACTCCGGTTCCAGATCAAACATGTGGATCTCGTTCGCCATCTCGTTCGCATCTCGTTCAGATCTCGTTCCAGGCCGCCTTTCAGTTTCCATTTTTCTCCAAATTACTGTCTTGTTTTTGTTTTCTGTCTCCATCACCCCTTGTCCTGCCTTCTTATGCAGAGCTACTTATTGTCAGCTAGGCGTCACACCGGCTTCTATTTTCCTATGTTCCTTTCTTTGAACTCGTGACTCCAGGCTGTGTTTTACTTTAGGCGTTGTCTTCTTGATTTTCCCTGTGGATCCTGGCCGGTACAATGTGAGTCAGATTATGGGCACAGAAACNCTTGATTTTCCCTGTGGATCCTGGCCGGTACAATGTGAGTCAGATTATGGGCACAGAAACCGTGGATTCACACTGTTTCTTTTGCGACACATTCAATTCTGCAGTTCGGCCAATGATTTGTTGCGTTCACAATGCTTTTTCTATTGCGCGACTATTTTTCCCCATATACTCATAAATCTTGCGTTCACATGGTGTTTTGACTTGAAAATGTATATTTTCAAAAAGTACTTTCCATGCGGAGATTCGATGGGGTGAATTCTTCCCGCAGTGGAAATATTAGGATTTGTCAAAATTGTGAATTCATTCTGTACACTTTTGTGTTGCGTTTACATTGGCCGAAACTTTTGGGGTGACTTTTCGGGATGGATGGGGTGCGGAGTTCCATGGGGCCGGGCATCCCCGGCACAATGTTGGGGTGACTACCTGGGATCCCTGTAAGAAGTAGTTAGTTACTGGGTGTACTGTAACCCCTAATAGGTTGCAATATACTGAGTTTTACCCTTCTCAATTTGGGTATGTTGGGTCATAAAGTTACAAGTCATCCAGTTACTATCCACACTTACTTCAAACATCAGCGCAGTATGGGCTATAGTTTGGCAGCCTTGATTGCTGTCATGCCGCCACCTCAAAAGCAGACCCGGACATTGATGAGAGGAAGTTGAATGTGTTTCCAGATGATTGGCTGGTTGCTGTGTTTTTGAATTTTCCTGACTTTCCCTAGTTCAGAAACTATGAAGTTTGCTGACTTACTGATGAATTCAAATTTGTTTACATGCCTGGCTCCCAAACAGAATGAGAAGATTCGACCCAATTGATGGTTGCAAGCTTGTCCAGGGCATAGATGTTTTTGCAGCTTTCGCCTTCTGCAGGCTTGCTGGCACAGATTCTTGGACGAGAAGGTTGAGGAGGTGGAAAAGATGAGGGACAGAGATTTGTCAAGCAATGATGGTTGTTGAATCTGTACGATTGCGAGATTCCACTTCTGACCACCAAATATGGATGATGTAAGACCAACTCGGACACAAGCTAAATTGATGTTTATTGATTATTGATCATATTTATTTGTGAACTTTGAATACTTCAACTCCAGCAAATTGTCAAATGTTTATGTAATGTTGGATGTTCTCCACGATGGGGCTGAGACCCCGCTGAAAAGACTCTCCCTCTAGCTTCGCATCTGCAAGAGATCTATAAATCAGGTTTTGACATGAATAGATTAGACATGATTGGATAGTCGTTAAAGTGTGCCGTGTCAAAAAAGGCAAGATTAACAAGCTGTTTCACCCATATCAATATTCCAATCTTTATTCCAATGATGATGCGCAATGATCTGGTTGCGACATCTTGAGAGGGTGAAACACCACCTTTGCTGAAGCAAATCCACAGGGATGGTGGCCCAATACCTCTGCCACCGACATCCAACAGCTACACCCCAATGTTCGATGGTTCAGCACCAAATGTTGGGACCAATCCAGAGCAGTCCATGATCCATGGGTGTTTTGATGTGTGTTAATTACATCAAAGTTCAAACCACATGTTTGATGGTTGAATCATGTAAAAGCCACTATTTTTGATACTTAGATCCCAAATTTTTGATCGTGAAATCCAAATGTTTGATGGTGCCATGCCACTGAGGCTCAGTACTTGGCGGATCCAGGCAGACTTCTCCTTGCTCAGCGTGCGGGCACCGAGTGGCAGACTATTTCCCCCTTGGTTTGTTACTTGTGTATGTATGTTGTGAATATATACACATACATGTGTATATACATATATGTATACGTATATTTATATACGTATACATATGTACAGAATAGATATACATGCTGTTGCAAATATTGGTATTACACTAACAATATATATATATGTATATAGTTGTGTATATTTGTATATATATATATATGTCAGTTCATGAATGGGGATTATACCTTCTATTGCGGATATAATCATGAATAGATGGGGATATGACTGGTATAGCCATGAATAGATGGGGATAGCATCATTTGTTCATATCGGAAATGGGTCAAAATTGAAGACCTCGGGGACTCGGGGGCCACAAATGAACTGGTCATGTTCTAGTATGGACCATCCATATTTGGGTTTGCTAATCCTTCTTCATGATAAATGATGATGAGGAGGAGGAGGAGGATCATGGTTCATAGACAATGATCATGATGGTGATCATGGTGATGATGATGCTGATGATGCCGATGATGCTGATGATGCTGATGATGCTGATCATGATGGTCCTGGTGATGATGATCATGATGGTCCTGGTGATGATGCTGGTGGTGAGGATCATGATGCACATGATCTACATGATCTGCATTATCTACATGATGATTGTGATGATCATGATGATAATGATGATGCTGGGTGGTTGTTTTTTTTCCCCCCATAGCAATCTGTATACATACATGTCACCTATTTGTGTTTGATGTTGTTTACTGTTTTTTTGATACAGAGGTGGTAGAATGTCCCAGTCCCCTTTTCTTGGACTGGTGATTTCCACATTGTCATATCCATATGGAGGTTTCCTAAAATAGGGGTACCCCCAAATCATCCATTTTAATGGGATTTTCCATTATAAACCATCCATTTTTGGATACCTCTTTTTTAGGAAACCCCCATATGTACTGCTTGTGTTGCTTCCCGGTTTTCCACCCCTTTGTTCTTCCGTCCTAGGCCATCACTGCGGCGGTGGCGCCCATGGGTGCCCAAACCTGGCGGTACGCCAAGCTGAAGCTGATCCATAGCATTGAAGCGATTCATCTCGGGGTCCCAAGTTGGGACCATCCCCTCAAGTGGATAAAAATATGATTCGAATATGATGGAATATGATGGATCTGGATTCAAAACATGACTGGCCTATACTGTGTATCCCTTTGCAATTGCTGACCCATGGCCATCCCCACAGACCTTTTGCCGGCGCGGTAGGGAAGCAGTTGAACTGCAAGAACTTCTGGTGCTCATGCACCAAAAGCCGGGCGTCAGCTTCGTGAACTCACTGTGCCTCGGTGAAGCCAGTCCAGCTGTTGTCTACAGGAATTGAATTTCGAGTGGGATGTGGTAGATGTGGGAGGTCCATCTTGCAGATTCTTAAGCAATAGTTTCGAAAAGAAGATAAAGCATGATAAAAGAAAAGTGTGGCGTTGGAAAACAAGGTCAGTGATCAGAAACAAAACGAAGTTCGGAAATGGATGGAAATGGGAAACGAGTAACCGTGAGCAACCGGATCCGCCCAGCCTTTCGCAGTAACTTCAAATAATTTCCGCCACTCAGATGGTTTGAGTATGTTTCAGTCATTCTATTCAAGGAATTTGGCGGAGCACGAATGATGCCAAGAGAAGGAAGCAGAATATCTTGTGCGGCATGCTTTTTTTGCAGCTGGCATTCAAACTAAATACTTGACGGTTTCCAACATCCATGCGACTACTGCCACACCTGTGAATCGGATATTCCATGATATTTACCGGGATGTTCGGCATCCAGACAGGCATACATGATCCAAGATACTCACCCATAGTGCTTGTTCACTATCCAAAACATTCAAATCCAAAGGGCATTGCCCCACACTTCAAAGAGTCAAGGCTGCGCGCATGCCATGCTGGGAGCGCCTGGCGGCAAAGCACTCAAGTGTTCCTGGTCTGGGATCTGGTCCAAGTCCGAAGGAGTGTTTCAAACGGAGTCTGTACCCTCTGGTGAACTAACATAGCCATTGAAAATAGTGATTTATAGTGGATTTTCCCATTAAAAATTGTGATTTTCCGTAGTTATGTTAGTTTACCAGAGGGTATCAGTAGGGAAAGGGATTGCACTTCTATACAATATCTAGCAAGTCTACTGGTAGATAGGAGTCATCCTCTTCTTGAAATGGCAATGGCTCAAAATGATTGGCCTCCATGTTGGGGATGACTGCACTCCCGAAAAAATCGACCAGCCATAGAATACATGGGGTTCACTGTCATGTGTGATCATCGAATTCCTTTTCAAAGTGCTATAATTGATGGGTAAATCATGGTACATCCGCAGATTTGTCCAAATCTAGACATCTTCCAAAAAAAGTCACGCATGAAATATACCGTGATTCATCGGTTTCTTCATGTTTTACATGTCCACCGGGTCAGGCCATGTCTCCAAGGCTGACAGCGCAGCTTCTCGGCCGACTCGTCCCAGATGAGTTGGCGCTGCAGTCAGTACTCCTGGGCTCCGTGGCTGCGGGCGCCTTCCCTGCCGCGCGGAGGCGGCGCAGCCGGGCGCAGCCCAAGTGGTGAGGCAGTGATGACGTTTCAAAAAAATGGTGATAAAATGTGATAAATGTCTTTTCTAGCTTTTTTTTGTGGTTACTATGGGTGACTGTAATTATGGGAAATATGAACTATTGGGAAACAAGCGTTTGGGGTTATGAGTTAAGATTTGTGATTGTTAACTCAAGAGTGTCTTCTTCAGTGATAGATTAATGATAATTACAAGTAATTAATGTATAGTATATTATTAATATATATATATATATATATATTAAATTATATTAATGTATCATTGGAAATTTTCATCTATCTAAAATATCCTTATAATATTAAGGATTATGGTATATTCTTATCCCAGCATGGGGATTTTCAGCTGTAACTCATAGGGGTCCCATGACGATTAGGGATTACCAGCAAACACAGCTGGTTAGTGATGCGCGCTGCGCGCCACCTGGAGATAGAGGCACTCAAACCTCGAAGATGGTACCTTTGGTGGCCCTCCCAATTGTAAGGTGGATTACAAACCCAAGAACATCCAACAACTATACTTATAACTTATAGTATATGTCATGGTATATCCCAATAACATCCAATAACTAGATTCGACTAAAGTCATATCCTGCATTAACCCTGACCAAGTTATCCTCCCATGGCGACCTTGGACCTTCACCGCTTCAGGATCTTGGACGACCTTGCAGCGGGGCTTCGGGAAGAATCCCTGCAGCTGCAAAAAGCCTTTTTTTCAGCGTGAGTTCAGGGGATTCGGGCAAGTGGAAGACAACACCGAGAGGTTGTTTGGTTTTTTGGCATGTTTAAACCATGTTTAAGACCATTTCTGATGAGTACATGAGTATTGAACAACCCAAACGATGTACAACCCGATGTATGACGATATCAAGCGGCAGTTACCCCGGTAGTCAAGCATGGCTGAGAATTCCTCATGGAATCAAGGTTGGAATTCCTCATCTACTGACGGAAACGTGAGTGAGGGACCTGTTCTCTGACAGATCCAAATAGGGCTCTACTGTGCAGAAAGAAGTGACGCATGAATTGACTGTGATTAACCCATTTGTCTCAACATCCAAGTTCGGGAGTAACTTGACCGACTTGAAGCATGCCCTGATGATGTCTAAGATTTATTTGGGTCTTCCATGGTCTTCCGCTTGGGGTCCGCGCGAGATACCATGCAGCTGGTCTGTGGTGGCCTACCTTAATGGGTAGGAAGGTCTGGACCCGAACCAAAATCAAGTATATAATATCATTGATTATCATTGTATTATATGTAATTATTGTATTTATAAAGACGGAAGTACCTCAGCATGTCATGACATCCAGTACACTACGACTTGACATTTCCAGGCGTTGAAACGACTCATCATGTGTAGGATATAGGGGCTCCCCTAAATGGGTATACCCCAATAGCTGTATGGTTTGGAATGGAAAAGCCTATTGAAATGGATGATTTGGGGGTACCCCCATTGATGGAAACTTCCATTTAAGTGTTTATATACATATGATTGATACGCTTAGTTGATTGTGTTAATCTTGTGTTTTTTTTCTCTGCGTATAGATGGCTTTCCCAAGATGAATGAGGTGCCGTGACATTGCCGTTCAGGCCTTGGCTCAAAGTGTTACAATAAACAGGAGGATAATAGGATGCAAGCATAAACAGACAGGTCAATGGAGTTGAATGCAACTGAGAACAGGGTTTACACTGAGTTTACACAACAAAGTTCCACGTCTGACTTGGACTTAACCGCAAGAAGAAGAGCGAATGTCACTGATCAAAGCCGGTGGTTGTTTCAGAGTTACTTTGACTTTCCATCAATGCATGAGGGAATGAGACGATGCGATCAATTTTCTTATGTTGGGGGCTGGTCTGAGATCACCAGTCATGCTGCATGTCATATTTTCTAAAGATGGGAATGTTGCTTTCCATATCTCTGGGAGTTCTCTTCCACCACCCCGAATCAGAGGCTTGAGACGAATTGTCAGAATCATCCAAAGTCATCCAATGACATGAAGATCGTCCTGCAGCCGGTCGAAAATGCAGTCCGCTCTCGCAATGCGATGGGATGACTGCTGAGTTTTCAAGACGCTTGACTGTGTCATCCCGGATTGACGCTAATGTGTTTTCTGCGCTTTTGCAGTTGGACATGAAGTTTTCCCATAGACGCGCGAGATGCTGGATATAGATGTATAATGATGTATATAGATTGGTTTGCAGCGATATCAATGCCTCAAAATCTCCCTTGGTGGTGCTGCGTTCTGAGGAGAATACGTGGAAGATCTCTTTGACAGATGCAAAGGCAGGCCTTTGGTCCTGTGGTGTTCCAAAGATTGGTTTAAGAGGAACGATAAGCAACTACTGGATACTACTGGTATATGTTTGTTGATTTTGTTGGGCTGGGGCAAGTCTTATGCTTGGATTTGCGTTTTCAAACATATTGACATATTGTTTCTGCGCTTCTACAAATGGGATCATGATCCTCAACAACTTTCCTATTGTTCAGGCTGGGGTTCGAAGTGTTCACCAAAAAAAACGCGGCAGAAATCCAGGGTTTTGCGGCGATGTAATCGGAATAAACATGAATATGAAATACTGAGACTCATTTCATTTACTATTATAATAATGCTGTTAAATCATGTAAATTACATTGAATTACTGAATTCATCTAAATTCCACTGCAGGAATTCCTATCAACAAGCCCATAGGATCCAATAGGTTTGGAGATGGCAGAAGCCTGGCGCCTTCCCTTGTCACATGGTCAAAAGGAAGCGACGCTTAGACGTGGCAGAATCCCGGAATTCGTGCAGGTTCAAGGGAAAATTGGTTTCAATTTTCACATGCAAATCAACCCGGCAATCGAATTTGAAGGGTGTATCTAATGTGTATATATATATATTATGTATATATATATATATATGCATGTATGCATATCTATTGATCCTATCTTCAAAACTCTCTGCAGCCGTGCAGGCATTGCAGAGTTTTTCGACACTTCTGATGGCAGGTTTTCTGTCGGCAGGCATGCGCTCTACCTGTGGCCAATGCTGCACAATTTGAGTTGCAGGGTATCAAGCTGATTCACCCAAAAATGAGGTCTGTATGAATTATAACGACCTCACTGAATGTCACTGCGACATCACTAGAATGATAATGAGTCAGGAGACTCATCAGATTGAGAATCATCCGCAAGTGGCGGTATGCTGATTGTTAGCAGGGACTTCCACCTATGGGAACCATGCCATTTCGATAGTGAAAATGATGATAGACTATCAAATGTCCCGGAACCCTATCTTCAGACAAACCCAGATGGCGCTGTTGTTGAGTTCCATCCGAAATGCAGGGGATGCATACATATGATTAATTATAAGGCCCGTGCCAATGCCTCTCATTGCAGGAGGTCGTCAAGATCGAGTCAGGAGCACGGGGACGCGAAGAGTGGATTGAAGACATATGGAATTGGAAAATATTGGAAATCTGGAGCTCAAGATTTTTGGCCTGGAATTGGAAATGCTAGTTCATGACAAATTTATATAAACCTTGGTTTGATGATGGAATTGGATGCTAGTTCTGGGATCAACATGTAACATGTGTCGCTGTGGATGATGATCCCAATGCTTGAGATTTGCCATGGTGATTTCATGAACCATTGAGAATCCCTTTTATTCTTGGGGGTCCCCGAACTAGGGTTTGAATCCTCATGAGATCATATTATATGGTTGGTATTTGTCTCTTTATATATATATATATATATACATACATCTATCCCCGTTCATATCCCACCACATCACCATTTTTGACGGTGAAATCACCATTGCCCACCCCTCCTAGGAGCCGTTAAGGCCGTTAAGGCCGCTTCGGCCCGCTGGGCCCGCTGCCCGTCCGGCCAAAGGGGAGCCGGTCAGCAACTGGGTGCAGGTTGGGACCCAGGGTTGGGCGATTTTGAGTTTGTATTAATGTGAATGTGACCATATGCAGTGTATATATCTTTACATACATATACATGTACATGTACATATACATATATACAATCATATATATATATTATATACATATCATATATACATATCATATATACACTGTATATGCTGTGTAACGTCATCCTGGAAATATACAGATCGAATTATGAATCATTTACTTTTTAGGGGATGGTCCAAGTTTATATTTTGTCAAATCGAGGATGGGTGTGTCTAGACATATGTATATATATATATATGTACAGGAACTAAAACAATGAAACCAAAACTCAAGATCAGGTAAGTACTGTACAGGGTTTACATGTAGCGTATGTACAGCAAGGCACTCGCTTGCTTTGGCGTGCTGTACACACACTTGGGAACACCCCGAAGGGAGAAGGTGAAATGAGACGAAATGATCAATGTAGTTAGATTGCAAATCAAGCTGTCAAGGTGTCAAACATGTCAAGCTGGCAAGATGTCAATCATGTAAAATGTCAGATTGCGCCAACAGAGCAGTACACGAATCCAAATCGCATGTAATGATTGCAAACGGCATGTTGGTTCTCGGGTTAGCCACATCCCATTGACGATAAACGGAAAGGAGAAGCAAGTACGCTGGGTTGATCAGACCCGGTATCCCATGATTGTGGTAGCTTCGTTGAGTGCGGTCCCACAATCATGCCTCACTCCCTTGCTGTTCCATTTGATTCAGGGGTTTTCACATGCACACACACACACACATCGGCATGAATGCATGTGATGAGCAAATGTAAATAAACGATAATAAACGGATACGCGGCTGTGAAAATATGCATTGGGTGCTGTGAGTCTACCACATTGTTCCCCATTGGTGTCCCCTTGGTGATGTTACAAAAGATCAGTCCCAAATATTGCTGAGGTTTCCCATTGACATAGCTGGTTGAAAAGACACCATGGCTGGTCCGTTTTCTTCCCAATCAATCCAACTCCAGTAAAGGCTAATAATCAACAGGTTTTGCGAGTTTTCATTCGTCTTCAAAATTGTTCAACTGTATTTCCTATATTTTCCCTGAAAACGAGGCATTTTTCACCCGAGAACCTGGTGTAGCCTTCAGCTCACAAACCTCCAGGCGCCAGAAGCTGTGGAGCCCGTTCCAAAGAGAAAGGCTTTCCGAGGCGCGGCAGAAGCGGCGTGGCCCAGGGTGGCCCCATGTCAGATGTGCCTGCCATCAACGAATGACAGCTAGTTATGATAGGAGTGTATTTTAATTAGTTGGTATATTGGGGGGTACTACAACTCAGAAGGATACCTATTAGCATTATTAGCCACTAGTGGAATGGGATGGGATCGGTGTCCTTTTCGTGCCTCAATTGTGTTTACCCCCATCAGAACATGGAGTTTTGTTCATGGTGGATGGGTAAAATCATTTCCAAAAGGCGGAGAGTATCCAGCCAAAAATTGGAAACTTATTCTTCACTAAGCAGTTCCCTGGCATCGTAAATTGCCCATGTGTAGATGACTTTGAACCGGACGTACATGTAATCTGCCCCAAATTTCATATCACCATCCCACGCCATTTTGATGGTCCATTGTGGGTGCAACATGCTGTAGTTTGAGGATCATCCATGCCAATGCTCGAGCACAATCGATTTGTGCAGTCTGTACCATTCTCGACTAATTATTCAGGTGAGTGGATTCAGTCTCGCTTCACTATGTAATCCCATACCCCTATTATTAATCCATTGTCGCCCCCTCCCCCTCTTGGAAAAAAAACGGACAATTTGCGGATTGTTCTTTTTATTAGAGGGTGCCTTGCCTTTTCCTCCTCACTGATGATGGTTTTTGCATGGATGTGCTCGAGGTACGGTATTGTTCATGGTGGTGGTTTTAATGTAGTAATCATATAATACATGTATATATATATACATATCAACCCTCAAAAAGATGCCGATAAGTTTTTGAATACTTTTCAAGATGTGGAAACATCAACTATTATGACCTATACCATCCTGGAAACACGTTTCTATCTTTTTGGGGGTGTTTGCTATACATTCGCAGCTGGTGCTATTCATTCGACTCAGCTTTGGCGGTAAAAGGTGACCTTCCAACTGGTCAATGGAAGCGACCTCGAAGGGGTTGTCATTTGAAGGTCTTCAAAGCAGGGAGACCCAGGTCTTTTCATGACATTTCCTGAAGACACCTTGGTGAAATGGCTGGTTGATGGATGGTTATGATGGGTTTATCGGTGTATGTATGTTGATGTTTGGCCATTTACCTGAAGAGAAACTCTTTGAGTGTCTAATGCCAGTGTGGTGGGAGGCAGATCTAAGCATTTGCTCAACTATGGAAGTATTAGGAAACACACAACGCACCTTGAAACTGGTGATTCTTACTCTGGGGCCCCGTCTCACTGGGGACCTGCGTCCCGAGATTGATTGATGCCCCTGTTGGAATGACTATGGTTTTATGATGTTTTATGTCTCTTCAAGCTCCTTATGTCTGAATATTTCAGGTGTCAGAATCAGATGTCTGCCACCGCATACGGCAGCTCCCATCTTGCTGATTTGTCCTAACGCCAAAAACCTTGAAACAGCCTGGACAAGATTTGATCTTCCATGGCCGTAACAGGCCAGCGGCATGGTTTTGCAACCTCCCCTATGCAGGGATCACCTGTCAGCAGCTCCCATCTTGGTTCTTCTCCTTGCATCCTCCAGCATTTTTTAATGCTTCAAAGACCAGATTTTCAAGAATTTGGATTTGATTCTCTGATGCTTCAAGACCTGTTGTCCTCCTGGGACCTAAGACCAGATGACAGTGGTATTGAAGATAATTTGATTTGGAAACTACCAATCACTTGGATACTTGATGTTCATAGTTCAATATAGTTCATATTCATATACATATTATATTTACATATATACACCACCACCACCACCACCAGCAGCACCACCACCACCACCACCAACAACAACAACGACAACAACAACAACAACAACCACAACCACAACCACAACCACAACAACAACGACAACGACAACGACAACGACAACGACAAGGCCAACGACAAGGACAATGACAACGACAACGACAACGACAACGACAACAACAGCAACAACAACAACCACAACCACAACGACAACCACAGCAACAGCAACAGCAAAAGCAACAGCAACAACAGCAACAACAACAACAACAACAGCAGCAACAGCAATAGCAACAGCAACAGCAACAACAATAACAACAGCAACAACGACGACGACGACGACGACGACGACGACGACAACGACAACCACACCGACACCGACACCGACACCGACACCGACACTGACACTGACACTGACACTGACACCAACACCAACAAATTGTGGAACATATCCCACCAAAAAGAGTGCTGATATGGCATGTGCAGAAGTGAAGACCACAATCGACAACAACGTGAATGTTACAAAGAACAGGTGACACAGCCAATAGCAAGTGGAGTGAAGACCGCACATGATTGGAGTGTTGTGGTTCAACCACCAGAACTTGTTCTTTTCTCCAGCATCGATGGGGATTTAAGAGCATTACACCAACAAACATCAGGAGTGCACCAACAACTACGGGGATTTGACCAACAATCATCCATCGCGCCAAAGCACTGTACCCAGGGCATGTTGCCTCCTCCGAGTTTGCCTGATGCTGCCAGGAGTAGGTGCGGGAGGGTTCCAGGGTTCCTTGCTCTAGTCATGAGGGGTCTGAAATATTTGAACGAAACCAGGAGCGAAACCAGGAGATGTTTGGAGTAGCCCCTGCAAATTCAGGACACGAGTTGAGAATGGAGACGTTGACAGAGCAACCTCAGTGTGGCAGAGCTCGATGAAACATGGCAACGGTGAAACCTGCCAGTTGTTTTGAGACGGAAAATTGCCATGTATATTTGATTTCTGGAAAACTGTTCCAGGTATTTACTTGTTGGTTAATACACGGTTCCTTCATGTTCTTTGAATGAGTTTCTTTTGATGCCACGTTTGCTCAGTCTAAGTCCTTCCATTGAACTCTTTCAAAGTGGAACAGTTGCCTTCCAGCCATCACCTTCAAACTGGTTGAAAATTGCATCGCACTGGAGTGAGATGGAACATACAACATACATTACATTTACATATATGGGGGTTTCCTAAAATGGGGGTACCCCAAAATGGATGGTTTATAATGGAAAATCCTACTAAAATGGATGATTTGGGGGTACCCCTATTTTAGGAAACCTCCAATTCTATACAAATCTGAATCTTCAACGCATGCAACGGTGCGTTCGCTTAGCTCTTCACAAGCTGTGTTTCTACGCCGGACCGATCCAGAAGCGCTTCATTTGCTTGGTCAGAATTGGGGTGTCCCAAACGAACGCATATAATCATACCTACATACATAATTTTGTTGTATCATATTATAGCATATTTTATACCTATATAAATTCCATATCAATATTGCCATTCTATCGCTGGTACAGTAGCATTTTCCCATCATCTTCCCAACGCATTCCTTGGATCCCAAGCATTTCGACCGCCCTGCAGATGTTGTCGTCCAAATCCAAGTCGGGGCCCAGTGAACCCAACGGAGGTTGCCCATCATCAAACGCCGGAAGTTTACTAGGAGAATTGAGATCTACCCTCTGGTAAACTAACATAACTATGGGAAATCACCATTTTTAATGCGAAAGTCCACTATAAATGGCCATTTTCAATAGCTATGTTTAATTACCAGAGGGAATGTCATACTGATCTGGATACATAACGACCTCACTGCGACCTCACTGGAAGTATGGTGAAGAGTCATGGAATCATCCCCAAATGACCGAACTTTTCAGCTTAGTGAATTATCATAATTTACCCAGATGGACGTGGTGAAAATTCTGATTGAAATATCTGATACTCAACTCTCAAATATCATCGAATGCTGGTATTCTGAAAATCATTGCTATCATTGTTGAAATATGTTGAAAAATATTTTTTACCATCAAACTTGGGGGGTTGTCATCAAACATGACAAACTTAACATGAGTTTCAAAACCATTAAGCATGGAGAGTTGACATGGGAAAACCGGGATATCCATTAAAAACGGGGATTTCACACAAAAAAGAAGTCAACGACCAAGAATGGGTAAACCTTGATTGAGCAATACACAATGACATTCTAAGATTCTAAACGACACAAATGAAATGAACTGTTAAGCAACCAGAGTCGGTTATTGACTCAATACACCTTGGTTGGGTAGAGAGGGATCCCGATTTCACCGTTCAGTTGCCAGAACTCCAGGTTCCCAGGTGATCCAATTGTTTCTGGGTGAACCATGTTTAGGTTCGTGGGCATTCGTAGGCTATGCTTTTTCAAACTAGTCCCTGCGTATAATCAAAGTAGTGCTATCATCATTTTCTATGATGTGCAAAATGATTATATAATCATTGGGAAATATTATTAACTATTGGACATTGCTCAAAACTTGCTAGGCATCCCACTTGCCTCTGTCCGCGGGTTTCATGACCTGTAGGCAAATGGAGCATGTCGCAAAATCTGAAAGCCCATTCATCCTTTTGTTTCTCATCGAAAAAATTGACCATTTTGGGGTATCCCATTTCCCCAGGTTGAGACAAACCCTTGGGTTTGTCTCAACATTCAAAATGGGGTAGCCGCGTAGCCGAAATTCAGTGGTGTATCATTATTCTCCCAGTAAGACTTGTGTTTGGGGATATGTAGCAACCGAAATAGATGCCAAAAAGTTGGAAATCTGGGAAGATGAGACTACCAGTGAGATGAATATCATCAAACTACCATCCTGGAAACATGTTTGTTTCTTTTCCGGGGGTTACTATACCTCATTTCCGGACAAACGCAAATGAGCCGTTCAAAATACCCCAACATCCCATCTCATGAAAGACTAGTGACTAGTTGGTTGACAGGTGTCCCTACTATGGCTTATCACAATGCCCCATAACCTTGGGAGTATAACTCCCAATGACAAATTCAAGCAGGGAATTTTTCATGGCTCACATGTCGCGTCAAGGTCCCTGGAAAACGGCCGGCCTCCAACAACGGCCCTGGAACCAACGGCCACCACCTGCAGGCTCGGCTTAGCTTGGTTTTCAGGGTGGAGGTCTTGGGGATGGCGGAGACCCAATGGTAATTGCACATGATGAGCGGGTAGATTTGGGGGTAACTTATTCTCATATACCATCTGGTAAACGAACACAACTATGGGAAATCACCATTTTTAACGGGAAAATCCACTAAAAAATGGCCATGTTCAATAGCTATGCTTAAATTACCAGAGGGTATGTCATACCATTTCCATCCAACCGAACAAGGGTGCGGACCGATTCCTCGGGCAACGCCGAATCTGGTGGCGAACACACTGTGAGAATCGATGGAATTTACGGGGGGACTAACACTAAAAGATGGTGGCAGCTGTGATCTGTGAGGAAGACAAAATACATTGCCATTTTCAATCGTGGTTCCTTGGATTCAAAGCAAGATCAGCTGAGCGACTGGCAACAATCAGACATAGATGTAATTACTTGTATGGAATGCAATACAATGCAATGCAACATTGACATGATGTGATGGTATGGAATTATGCACTACAGGGCAGTTTCAATGGTAGGTGTTGTGTGATCAATGTACAGTAATGTACTCTGGCGTAGTGTAATACAGGCAATACAGTGTAATTATGTCATGTATGTGAAGGATTGGAGTCACCCTTCAGTTTCTGAGGTGTGATGCATTTTTGTTTCTGGTGCTAGGCATGGTTCTGAGACAAGTCCAACCCCTTAGATGAATTGACAGGCCGCCCAATCTGCGATCCAGCGGCTACCATGACGCCCTTGGTGGCAAAAGCGACCGAAACAGCCATGCGCAGGCTTCCGGTCAGGAGTTTTATTTCTTCCAGAAGTATTTTTTCTGGAGGTTTCTTGAAATGGGGGGATCCCCAAACCATGGGGTTCATGGGTTTCAATATGAAAATGGTCTAGTGACTTAGATGATAGTGACTTGGATGATTTGGGATACCCTCCATGACTTGGGAAAGCTCCATATGTGCCATGGTGAAAAGTTGGATGCTCCTCCTCAAGACATCTGGGTGCTCTGCTTTGCAGACCAAGTGTTTGAGGTACCCTAAGCATGCCCCAGTGTAGATATGTTATATAATATATTATATATCATAATATTATGTAATATTTTATATACGTATATTTTATATACGTAGACTATTACATAGGCATATGATATCATATGATGCATTTGTAACCTATGTATCATTGTGTGTCTATCCAAGCTGATTTGTTTGTTATCCATTCTTTTTGACTCCTTTTTGATACTGTCCCTATATGTGAGTTGAGCGTTGAGTGAACCAGTCAACCCGTTGCATCCCGTGGCTCGACATGACATATTCCCCACTAGAAAGGCCACATGTTGGCGGAAGTTGCCCCCTTTGACCAATCAACTGTTTTTAATGACAAACCATATTATAAATTACCTTACTTCGAATGATCCCCACCCTGGCACACTATTTTGACATAGTTTCTGCAATATCATCTGCAAGTACATATGACATATATATATTTTTTATTCTAACATTCTGTCTGACATTCTATCTGACATTCTATCTGACATGTATTCCGACATTCTATCTGCTATTCTTTCTGGCATTGTGTCTGGCATTCTCTTTGGCATGTGTTCGGGCCTGGCGGCGTGGCCCACCCTCCAGAGCTGGCGATATGGCGCTGGGGTCCAGGAGTAGCACCTTTGTTGAAATCTAGAGACCCTCACCTGGCAAGTGGGGAAATAGATCAATGATGATAAAGCCTGTTTTTCCTGATGATGTTCCCATTTATTGAGAAATCCCCCAGCTATTCCTATGGGTCATTGGGCAAAAAATTCTCTTTCCCAGGGCCTTGGCGTGGCAACCGTGGCTGATCTCCAAGCTGAAGTCCAGGTGGGGTAGCAGCTTTGAGGAGAAATTGCTGTACTGTAGTCATCCTGAAGTAGATAGAATATGATGAATATGGACATTTCAAAAAAAACTCACTAAAATGAAGATATGTTTGAAAAAAATGAGAATCCCATAGTTTATCTACTTCAGGATGATTCCATATACATATATGGGGATATGATGGCTATCAAGCAGCAACAAATGGGGACATCATTTACAAATTATGTTGCAACCTCACTGTGACGTCACTGGAATGATGGTTAGCAAGGGAAATCATCCCTAAATGGCTTCATTTTCCTTATTTTCAGAGTAGTGAATTATTGTAATTCAGCCAAGTATATGTATATATCTCCATATGTACAGACTCTAATGTGCATAATATATTAAGACTATGTACATATATATATATATATGTATATTATATTATATATACGCATGTACACCCTGGATCTGTATAATATATCATATGTCATATCCTATGTGTGACATTACAATTTGTACATGAGTAACGACCAAATATGAGGAGAGCCAAAGAATAGAAGATATCCTAATCAGCACACTGTGGTAATCATAAGGATGTACTGTCAGGGTTTGGAAAGCCATCCCCATAAACTTGACCCCTCCCTAGATGAAGAACTAACAGTATGACCGAGATGATTCACCCAGTAATTGAAGATGGACATCCACTTCCCAGAAACCCTGAAGGGAAGCATGTCCAGGACAGCCAGTATAAGTGGCTCATGAGGCTACCATACAGGAGCCCGCTATGGGATCAATGCTTGATGCTATGGTGTGGTGTAAACTGTTCAGCCTGAGAATCCCGTCCAGGGTATGGTACAGGGTTTCTGAGTATGGTTTACGTCAATTGGCGCAGTGCTACAGAAGGGACTATGTCTATGTTTTTACCAAGAAGAACGCTGTTGTAATCAACCAAGAACACTTGTGTATGTAGTATGTATATATGTATGTAGTGTAATGTAATGTAAATGTAAACGTAAATGTAAATGTAATTGTAAATGTAATGTAATGTAATGTAATTATGTATGTATGTAATGTAATGTAATTATGTATGTATGCAATGTAATGTAATGTAATGTAATGTAATGTAATGTAATGTAATGTAATGTAATATAATGTTATGTTATGTTATGTTATGTTATGTTATGTATGTATGCATGTTTGTATGTATATACACGTGTATGTATAATATATTCATATACACATGCCATATATATATATATATTGACGTGATGATTTCCATTCCGTTACCCTCCAGTTGCCACACTGCCGATGGAACCATGAAGCCCACTGTGCCCCATGATACGGTGTACTACAACCCCAAGATTTGACGTTTGCCATGAGTTTCCTGGTTCTTTTTGTTGGCCTTGTAATAATTGTCCTATTGAAACCGCAATTTCAATGGATAAATCTCCCAGTTGTATTGATCCACCCATTCGCAGGAATGAGCCCCACCTGACTCCTGAGCCATCTCAGGGTGCCAGTAGAGTCACCAGAAAGCGAGTCGGAAGATGAAGTGCCAATGGAGGTAGGGTTCAAGCTGTCTTTTCTGATGTGGTGAATGTTGAATCACGAAAATTGAATTCTAAAGGTGGTTTGAACATGTTTGGACTGGGTCATACAAGATCAAGCAAGGAATTAGAAGATTTCACCTAAGTCAACTGAAAAATCCTCGTGGTTTGATTGAAGGGAATTGAACAAACAGAAAATTGTGCATTTCAGCAACAACCTCCTCCTCCCGCCTCCTCCTCGCCAGCTCCAGATCGCAGCAGGCACTGCCGGACCTCATCTGCCAGCTCTAGATCCCAGTGGGCACTGCCGGACTTCAACCGTGAGCCCCAGATCCCAGTGGGCACTGCGGGACTTCAGTCGCGAGCTCCAGATCCCAGTGGGCACTGCCGGACTTCAACCGCGAGCTCCCGACTCCAGTGGGCACTGCCGGACTTCAACTGCGAGCTCCAGATCCCAGTGGGCACTGCCGGACTTCAACGGCGCAGATTCCAGTGGGCACTGCCGGACTTCAACCGCGAGCTCCAGATCCCAGTGGGCACTGCCGGACCTCAACTCAACCGCGAGCTCCAGATCCCAGTGGGCAACGCCGGACCTCAACCGCGAGCTCCAGATCCCAGTGGGCAGTGCCGGACCTCAACCGCGAGCTCCAGATGCCAGTGGGCAGTGCCGGACCTCAACCGCCAGATAGAATGCCAGATAGAATGCCAGAAAGAATGCCAGATAGAATGCCAGAAAGAATGCCAGATAGAATGCCAGATAGAATGCCAGAAAGAATGTCNCCAGAAAGAATGCCAGATAGAATGCCAGAAAGAATGCCAGATAGAATGCCAGATAGAATGCCAGAAAGAATGTCAGATAGAATGCCAGAAAGAATGCCAAATAGAATGCCAGATAGAATGCCAGATAGAATGCCAGATAGAATGCCAGAAAGAATGTCAGATAGAATGCCAG
>BGPT01000950.1:61004-80097 GCA_003297045.1 Symbiodinium sp. clade C Y103 | reverse complement strand
AGATAGAATGCCAGAAAGAATGTCAGAAAGAATGCCAGATAGAATGCCAGACTAGATGCCAGATAGAATGCCAGATAGAATGCCAGATAGAATGTCAGATAGAATGCCAGACTAGATGCCAGATAGAATGCCAGAAAGCATGTCAGATAGAATGTCAGAACATATGTCAGATAGAATGGCAGAGCATATGTCAGAGAAAATGTCAGATAGAATGNTCCTCTCCTCCTCTTCCCTGCCAGAAAGTTTTGCCAGAAAGAATGTCAAAATCTGTATCACATTCATGGTGGGGATCACTCGAAGAAAGTAATTGATTTAACCACATTTTCTTTCTGCATGGGGATACGCACCATGAGTAGTAAACCAGGGGGATTGATCACCAAAATATGGGCTTAGAAAGGGATTGGTGGATCTTGTTGGTTCCAATCTTCCTGAATTTCTCACCTCCGAGAATGGGTCAATTGTTGATATTGCAAAGTTTGGTCAGTTTTGCTGAACTCGCAATGGAAGTTAATTTGTGTGTTTGTGGTTTTTGGTGTCGTGGCGGATGCCAATCTACTTGGATAAAAGAAACTGCTCAGATTTGCACAGGAGAATGAGATTTCTGAAAGACTAGCAATAGATTGTCGGAATGATGACTCTGTTCTATCAATCCGGCCCAAATCACACAGGCTCATGAATGTTCATGAGACAACAGATGTGATCCGTTTCCCTCACTGTGTCACAGATGGGTTGTATTCATATATTCATATTTGGGAGGATGAAGATCCATTGTTGGCATTTTGTATTAAAAAACCAGGGTTACTTGGTACCAGGTTTGATTCGTAGCCCCCTTAAAGACGTGGCCATATCTGAATCCAACGTCGCTCGCAGCCCGGGCCCGAAGGATTTGACCAGTTCGCGGAGTTTGAGTGCCTTGGCCAAGCAGTCAGCAGCAGTCACAGAAGGATCTGCTGGTTGTGGATTTGCTGATTTACCTCTACATATAGAAATACATAGAAAGACGGATGTTTCTGATGTACTCATGGATGTCTTATTCTTGCGTTGGATCCCTTTGTTGAGGGCTTTGCGTTAGCTTTTGGAAAGTCATGGGCTGCGCTGCCCATGGTCTCATTTGTTTAAGATTCCCACTAGACTTTCCGTGTTGCCATGTTGCTCATTTTATTGATGGTTGATTTGCTGCTTTAAATCCCCCACTTCTTATCCTTCTTCTTTTTCTTTTTCTTTTTTTCTTCTTCTTCTTTTTCTTCTTCTTTTTTTTTCTTCTTCTTCTTCTTCTTCTCCTTCTTCTGAACCTCCTCATGTTCATGTCAAGAACACTGCGTAGCGCAGTAATTGCCGCTATTGGATACTGACCCTTGCTCAGTCTTTCACTGAGGGTAGAAAGCACGGCCCTCACAGCCAGAACTGCCACTTTACACTACAAATGGCTCTCTCACAACGTGAACTTAACATAGCAAAGTAGTAGTGGGCGACAGGTGGCCAAGGGACCTGCGATCACTGCAATTGATCCACTTTGGCTTGGATATTTCTCTTCAAACTTGAACGTGGAGCTGCGCCATAATTTTCCTGCCCGCCAATCTTTGTGTGATGATGTCAAGAATGGGGGCCAAGGATGGAATCACGCTGAAGTAAAACCTCACATAACCTCACATACCTCTTTTTCGCAAAAGCCTTCTTCATACGGGCATATGTCACTTGGCTCACCAAGCCTTTGGGACCATGGCGATTAGCTTCCTCGACATGGGCTTCAACGCCTCTTGGGATACCCACGGAATGCAGCGCGGACTCGGAACTGCACTTCTGGCTGGTTGCCATTGTTATACGACCTTCGGCACCCCAAATACCTGGTTTCCGGCACAGTGCCGCCAACACCCGCCCCCTGTGAATATGTTTCACGCAAGAATTGCCATGACTGAGACCCTGTCACATGGACCACATGTTCTTGTTTGTGAGCCAAAATTGCACCCAGAGCATCATCCAGCCACTGATTGAGGGAACGCAGCTTCGAGCGTGCATCTTCCAAGTTGTCAACAACAGTATACAACTTCTATTTGTGATATCGCCTCATGATTTCGTCCATATTTCTTCTCTGGTTGGTTTACATGATGTCCCTCATGTTTCCTAGACGTATCATTTATCTCTTTTTTGCCAGTGATATTGTTTTAATTTTTGGTATTTATGTGTTTTGATTGGTTCGTGTCCACATTTTTTTGCGGTCATGCGCCCATGCATCCAATCCCCACATCAATAAATGATTATAAACGGCGGTTTTCAGCTGCAAAAATATAATCGAACAAAATGGTAGGTTTTCCGGCTAGCCATGTTTGACTACCAGAGGATAATCCCCAGTTTTCCATCGAAATGGTAGAATCCAGGGTTTTGAAATAGGAATTTGGTTACATTGCACATGCATGCATGCATGTGTATATATATATATACATATGATCATATGTGTGTGTGTATGTTTTTTGTTTGCAATACATATAGACATATAATGACATACAATATCCAAATATACCATATACAACTATAAATATATACAACCATAAATGTATATATATATAAGTATACATATGTTTATATAAATATATATATATATACATGTTACATATGTATACGTTTATATCTTTATATCCACTTGTGATTAAGTCCCACATTTGCATGGTTGTACTATTCCAGTTTTCAATGGTTTCCACGTGTGCAGCCCACAGATTTTTTTTTGCCCAGGACGCCGCCCCAAGTCCTCCGAGACCATGACCTTGACCACTTCCTTGGATTCGGACCGTGAGCATTGAGGGGTTGTCGTTGGTTGGGGATTGACAGATCAAAATGTGGGATTGAACTGTGAAACCATGGGATTTAGCCATGAAAAGATTGGACTAAATCATGGAAACAGGAGATTTAACCATGAAAATATGGGACTTGATCATGAAAACATAGAGATTCAACCATGAACAATAGGGGCTGGCTATGAGATGGTCGCCATTGTTCCAGCAATTGGCTGGGAGTGTCTCAAAAATGGTATGGTGTCCTACCAAGTCGTGCATGGGACTTGCCCTTCCTGATGATCTCAAACAACCAAAAAACAGTGTTGCAGCAGGTTCGGAGCTCTTCTAATTGACATTTCAGGTCATGACAGGCGAGTTACAGTTTCAAGAATTTAGAAGATGTAAGTGTGAACTTGTTGGAACTGACTACTTCCTGGATCTGACCTGAAGATTGTTTTACACATTTTTTTCCAGGTGTTTGGTGGGTTAGTGATGATTAGGAATTCATAAAGGCCAGGAACTCTTTATGATCTTATATGAGGCTTCCTTTTGTACATTTTTTTGGCAAAATTTCCAGGAATTTGTGCGGAGCTTCAAAGCGAACTTTGACAAGGTGCAGACCCAGGGTTTGGCACATGTTCCATGAAGGGATGAAATTGAACTGGAATAAGGTCAGAGACAAAATGATGTATGATTTCTGATCACAACTGAATTCCATGGCATCTTCTTGATGGAAATGTGTATACTTGAACTTTTAAGGTGCACGTTTATGTTGGGGATGTTCCTGAATGCGCTCCTTTTGTGTGAGAAGCGGTGGGAAACCTGAGCCAGGAAACGTTTTTGGAGTACACATTTTTTCATGCCGTTGGTTCAGCCCCCAATGCGTTCCCTCAGTTGACACCGAGTTTGTTTGTCTCAGCCGGCTGTTGGTGGCTGAAAAGTTCCAAGATTATGGGTGAATGGCTCTGTTTTCCTTGATGACATGCCGACTTTGGTTGATTCTTTCCAGCGTACCTCATTGTGTACCGTGTTTTGTTGGTTATGCCCTTGTTGCTGATACTGTACCCTTGCGGCTGGTTGTATCCAACGTTTTTTATTTTTGTCTATCCATCCAACTCCCTTTTGGCTTGGTCCTGTCCCCACTACAACGGCTGGATGTAACCCGTTGTCCCCATGTTTGATTGGATAATCCCATCCCACTATTGGATTGATCTCAAAGGGAAGGGTTTATATCAACACCAGCGACCATCAGCCAGGTCTTCAGCGACTTGCGGCCCGAGAAGCGTGAGGGAAAGCGCGACGCATTGACCAGTTCGGCGAACCCGAAGCTGGGCTGAAAGGTCGAAAAGGTCACGTACCAAGGTTGATGCAAGAACTTGCAGGCGTGCTAGACGCCTTGGTCGGTGTTTCAAGAGTCAATGGATAAGTCAAAAAAGCACCAATGAGTCAACCAACTAGGCTTGTCTGAATCCCTATGGTCGTGGGTAAATTAGAGCCACCATACAACAACCTCAACAAAGATGATGGATACTGGTAGCAGCAAAAACTACACCGCACAGGGCTTGTTTCTGATGTGAGAATATTTGGGAATTATGATGATATGTCCAGATGGTTGGAGAATTTGGGGTTATCACATTTTATAGCCAAAAATGATTTAAAACGATGATCAAAGGAAGCTCAGTTCACAGACTTCCAAGTTACGAACAAATGTCAAGGGGTAGTCTTGTCATCGTCATCATCATCATCATCATCATCATCATCATCATCACCATCACCATCACCATCACCATCATCATCATCATCAATATGATCATCATCTTCTTCTTCGTCTTCGTCTTCGTCTTCGTCTTCATCATAATCATCATCATCATCATCATCATCATCATCATCATCATCGTCATCGTCATCGTCATCGTCATCGTCATCGTCATAGTCATCATCATCACCATGTCATCATGTCATCACGTCATCACGTCATCATGTCATCATGCCATCACGTCATCATGTCATCATGTCATCATGTCATCATGTCATCATGTCATCATGTCAACATCACAATCACACGTGCGTTATAGAATAGCGCGCGTGTGAATTCACGGGTGAAAAGCACTCTCGGGCGCGAAACCCTGTGTTTTGTCGGGTAAAGTGGCTTCCGTGGGCGCCACAGTAGGGTCTCTGTTTCTGCGGGTGCGGGCCTCGATCTGGGAGAGTTGTCGACAAAAAGTGCACAGGATTGTAGCGAGAGCTCGATTTCAGACAAAAAAACGTAAAAAATGCCGGGATCGGAGCACTTTTGGAAGATGAGGTCGGCAAAATGTGCACAGGACTGTAGCGAGAGCTCGATTTCACATAAAAATCGTAAAAAAATCTCATGTTCGGAGCACTTTTGGAAGATGAGGTCGGCAAAATGTGTACAGGACTGTAGCAGAAGTAGCTTAGATAAGTGGCTGTTCAGAGGAGAAGCAGCTGAGAAAAGAGGTGCCTCAGCGAAGAGGTCGCTCCGTGAAGAAGTAGCTCAGCACAGTAGCTCACTCATCCATCCATCCACCCAATCCATCAACTCATTCATTCGTTCATTCGTTGATTCATTGAATCATTGATTCAGCGGTTCATTGATCCGATGATTCATTGACTCATTGACTCACTGATTCATTGATTCATTGACTCACTGACTCACTGATTCATTGATTCATTGACTCATTGACTCACTGATTCATTGATTCATTGACTCATTGACTCACTGATTCATTGGTTCATTGGTTGGTTGATTCATCGAACCGTTGATTGGCTGATTCACTGATTCATTGATTCCTTGGTTCGTTGGACCATTGACTCATTGATTCATTGATTGGTTGATTCATTGCTTCGTTGCTTCATTGATGCATTGACCTATTGATTCATTGATTGATTGATTGATTCACTGATTCACTCATCCATTGCATGATTAATTCGTTCATGGACTTCTTCGTTTCTTCCTCGCTTCACTGATTCATCTTTTCATTGGTTCATTGATTCATCGCTTCATTGGTTCATTGGTTCGTTCGTCTGTTGTGCATCTCAGCAACCATTTGCTCATTCGTTGATGTACCTCACAACTTCAGCACGTCATGTCATTGGCATCTCAACAACCATTTGTTCATTCGCTGATGCACCTCACAACTTCAGCACTTGTTTGCTTCTGCATCTCAAAGAGTTTCCTATAGACCATCTTCTTCCTATACTCGTAGTTGTTTTACTTCCGCCCTGGCATGGGCCGGGCACTACCTGGTAACAAAGGAAAAATTGATGGCTATCAGGCTATCCAATAAAATGCTGAAATGGATGAAAGTGATGCCCTGCAAATTGAAACGAAAGAGGTCATTGGATGCAAATGTAGGACCAACTTATTCAAAGTCTGTTGGGGCAAACCCGTGAGTCAGGGTGTTTTAGCGGCATACTAACGTATAAAAAACATGGTTTTTGATTGTTACATAGTACCATTTTGGAAATTCCCTTATTGAATGCTGGAAGTATAGTCCAAGAATCAATGAGTGGGCAAGTGTGCCATACAGCTCTCCACTTCCATTACCCAAAAATCAAACGGATAGTAAGACATTGTATATAGTATTACATAAAATTGAAGCCTTTTTCGACAGTCCTGTTATCAATCATGCTATTTGTTGGTATATGTTTAGTTTTCGTTCCTGGTTTTTAGCTCATTTTCACTGTATAAATGCCAGATGCCCACTAATTTCGCAAGTTGATATAATCCTTGTGATGACTGTTAGTGGTTTTTTTGCAGGGTTATGGATCTCATCGCAGCCACCAAACTAGTGGTCACTTGATTGATTTCAGTTAATTTGTCTGTTTTCTCTATTGTTGGGAAGATTATCATGAGTGACCACCATGGTTTTCGGGAGCTACAGGCGTTGGGGCCCTCAAGAGGTTGAACAAACCTGGCAAGGTTTCTACAATGCAGGGCGAATCCACATATCAAAAGATTGAACGTGCTATCCTCATAAATGTAGGGTTTTGTGGGAAGATCATCTATAAATGGGGCATGTTCCATTGCCGCGTTTGATCACTGCAGGTTATAGTGATCACCAATGGATGAACGCAACCAACAGTGGTTTGTTTGAAAACTTCATCGGCTGAGGTATAGTTTTTGCTGGGCGTACCCAGCCCTGCCGCCACCTCTCAATGTGTCGCATGGTGTCACTACTTTTTCCATGTTGGGAGGTTTTGAATCATGGTGCAAAATGGCAATCAAAACCAGTGAAGAGCCATGCTTCTAGTTTCTAGAGGATCTTTAATGTGGAAACATGTGGAAACATCGGGTACCTCGTTGTTCATCCTTTAGGTATCTCCTCAAAACAGCTGCGGCCCGCACCACTCAACATGTTTGGTGTTTGATGCTGAGGATTTGCAGTGATGAATCGCATGCCATACCTTTGTGGCAACTGCACAGTATCTTGGCCAAACCTTCTTGAGATCCCGTCTGAGCATGTCGCGGGAGGAAGTTAATTCAGAGTATATCGTGAGAACTCATGGATTATTTATTATTTATAGATGTACATACACAATGACAAATAGTACCTGAATGTGCCTGATTTTTATTCATATGATATGCAAAATTATGCAAATATGCAATTATACAATTATATCATCATGTACGTGCCTGATGTTTCTTCATATTATTTTCAATTATATATCAATTGTACCATAATGTATATGATATAATATCAAATATACTTACATATTGTTTTGTTTGCATCTTTATAGCTGTATACGTTCAGTCCTCGTGGCTGCGAACTGCAGAACTGGCTCGCGACATGAACATGAGCTTGGAGAAGGTTGTTGAGGCGAAGGTGCCTCACCAGGGATCTTGATGCTGGATGATTTAATGGTGGTTTGATACTAATTAGTACCGCTACCATTTGGTTATTTAACATAGCTGTGGAAAATAGCCAATTTTGTAACATTTGTAGATGATAAGATGATGATTGACCCCTTTCACATTGTGATTTTCCATAGCTATGTTACATTAGCAGGGGGTAGGTGGGATTACTACATACTAAGGATCACTACATACGAAGTATTGCCAGTCAAATTATGTTTAGTAAATGGTGGTGATACACCAATTATTACTAATAGATAGATGGGATGACTATATACATATACTATCATATACTACTTATTACCACTAAATGATGGGTATACACGAACTATGTCCAGCAAATGGTGGTTATATACTACTCGAAAAACTTATATCTAATTGTTATTGATAAATGGGATTGCTGCTTGCTACTAATTGTGGTTCATTGATAATCATGCAATCTCATCTCCCCAAAATATTCAACACCCCCAAATCATGGACCCCAGAAATGAATAGATCCAATACTAAACCAGGGTTTCGTTTGGAGGGTATTTGAGACTAGGGGGAAGGGAGTACTACTAACACATGGGATTGCTGAGTATCACTATCATTGATGTGGTTTCATGCTGTTTTGAAAGGCAAAATTTGCGAGAGATCAATGGATGTTTACTACCCGAAAGTGGGAGATTATATGAACGGTAGAAGGATTATATGAACGGTAGAGGGATACCGGGGATTACTAAGGTCTTTTCTTAAAAGGTACGATGATAAACTTGCAAGAAGCCGTGGATTTTTCCTAAAATATGGGACTTTGCAATGATTGGGTGTGTTTTAGAAGAGTAGCGAGATCCATTTGTAAGGGGGAGATTAGCTAACCCTTTGAGGGTGGGAGAGATAGGCCAGAACTTTTTTTTGAACTGGGGCTACGTATGCTAAGTGTGGGCCCCGCTCAACAATCTCCCTTCTCAAAGAACTTTCTCATTCATGGTGGGATGTGCATGTATAATTACCCATGTACAGCTGGTGCTATACCACTTGCAATTGGCTTGTAACATGTGCTAAGATGGTCATGAACCCCTTGCTAACTGGTGACTGGGTATAGATCACAACTAAACACCTCAAAATGGGCAGCTGTTCACGTCCCCGCATAGTCAAGGACGCCAGGATGTTTGGCCCCGAATTGGAAGTAGTTGGAGATAGTGGCAGACCATGTGTTAACGTGTGTTAACCCTCCGTTTTTTTTAACCTATATAATATAACAAAGATTAGTAAAGTAACAATAGTAACAGAAGGATACAGAAGGATACAGAAGGAGAAACGATTTCCTACATGTCATTCCAACCTCTTTCTAGTTCAATGGAGAAAACAATGATGAGGCAGGAATCAACTCAGGGATGATCCCATCGAAGCCAATCACCCACGTCGCGAAGCCTAGGAATCGAGTTGTTATACTCCAGAATTCATTGCCTAGTAGAGGAAAACATAGGAAAACAAGAAGGGGGGAACATCTATGTGAGAAATTTTCTCTCAGCAGATGGTAGCAATAGTATGCAACAATCAACGGATTCATTTTACATCATTTTACGGGATTTTTGTTGGCCGGAAATGATTCGTTTTAAATGTTGTTCACTTCAAATATCGGGAGGTTCCGGGAAATTGTTTCCTCATACTGTGGCAACTGTGGATATGAAAGTATCATACTAATACACCTACGCGTGGGTTTGTCTGAAAATTTGATATTATTTCCATGACTCCATTGTATCCCCATTGTATCCCCATTTTATCACCGTTGTATCACCATTATATCACCATGACTAATCATGATTTATGGCCACTTGGACATAGTAGCTCAACGTAACTCACACTTAGTGATACTTAGTGAGTATACAGTATGAGCATTTATCAACCATTATTAAGTATTCACCATGACTAACCATTCACCACCATCACCCATGATTGACCATCGCCCTCAGGAGATCTTCGACGCCCACGACGAAGATCAGTCGGGCCGCTTGAGTTTCGACGAGATCATGAAGGTCATCGAGACGCTCATGGAGACCTGGCTGATAGGGTCACCTGATGTCGGTGAGGCTCACCAGCAGTGGCCTTTTTCACCGGCAAAAATGGGGGGGATATCACGCAGCAGGGGGGAAATTCAGGGGATTTTTGATGGGAAGATCATGGGGATACACCAACAGTCAGGATACAGACAGGGCCTAGTTGTACTCAGCTGAAAATGGGGTTTGAAACCAAGCACAATGGGGTAACGGGGACGTCATGATTGCAATAGGATATGGATGGATATGGTCATTTGCTTTAAGGGAAAAATGAGGAAACCTTGGTTTGCCTGGGGCGTACCGTGCCTGGGTCGTACCGTGCCTGGTGCGTACCGCCCCAAATATACGAGGTTCGTCAAGTGTTGTTCCTGAATGCAATTCTGGGATTGTACAATTAAGTCGACAATAGTCATCATAGAATAGAAGCCACATTCTAGGATGATTGTTTTCAACCACTCTTCAATCAAGTGGTTGCAGGGAAATTCCTTGAAACTACCAGAGGCCTTGGGCCTTAGGCCTTGGCAAGTCGAAAGTAGCGTGGCCAATCAGCCAGTTGATGGTGATACGGCGGGTGAATTGCCTGGGCGGGGTGAAAATAAATAATGTGAACGTGTTAATGTGTGAAACTGTGATGGGGGAATATGTCCCGGCCGATTTTGTTGAAGTGCGTATCACAATGATCCATCATGCCTGGTTTGCAAGGATCTATATCCAAGGAAGCTGGGCATTTAAATCAAGGGAACAAAAGCTGCTTTTCCCTTTTGGATTTTGGCGTGTCAGGACTATCTGACTACCTGGCTGCCGAAACCCCCCCCATTCATCCCCGTTCGGAGGACCGGCAAGTGCCAGACAATATGACTGTGCAGCATCGAATCCAGACTGGGCAATCGAAACAGTCACCAGGTTGCAAGTCAGTCGCCTTTCCATCAGGATATGCCAGAATTATAGTATATTATACTATATTATATGGCTATGGCTCAAAATTATCAACCCTAGGATTGGATGGTTTATGTTAATATACCATTAAACATGACCATTTTTGGTACCATAATTTTGAGCCATAGCCATATATACATGTGCGTGAACCATTAAATATCTACAAACCACACGAACAAAGTGTTCCAATAGTCGTGAGTGAACTTAGTGGACGATGTTTTTGGATGAGTACTGGAACGGTCCAAACTGGAGAAGCCTCGGAACGCGCCAAGGCTTCTCAACCAATGGTTGAAGTACCTTGGCTCGATGCCACTGGCGTGGTGATTGCCCCGATTCAATGGTTCACTCCTCAATGTCAACATCCAATTGATATTTAACTCACGGCAAATTACATGGTTCCCCTCCATGTCCGGCAAATTGATGGATGTAAGAGCCCAAAGTAGGGGTTGAATGATTACTGGTAGAGGGGTTTCACCAAGACGTGTACAAATGCTGATGCAACAAACTGTAATCATGACTATATTGGATAAGATGCAAGTATGCAAGTATGAGCTTATTTTAGCCCCCAATCACAGATTCTGGTCTTCGTTTCTGTTTTGCCATTCTCTTTGTTGTGGTCGACAAAAGTAGAATGGGTGCAAACCGGTTGGAGTAGATGTGGCTTCAAATCAACACCGAATATATCACCCCAAGGCATGGTTGTTGTTGGCACACCCCACGAAGTGGCGTCCTCATCAGCTCGAAGATCCTGGGAAAGTCGTTGGACTCTAAATGTGTCAACGGGATCATTGTGGATGTGTGGTTTAGTCATGTGTAATCTTCATATATCAGATCTTCATCATCTTCATCTACACCTAAGGCCGAATCCGAAAGTGTAATTCCGAAGTTGAAATTGGCAGAACCCCACCCCCAGGGTGTCCAGTCCAAAGGTCTGGTGTTTGGTCACCTCTCCTTATAAAGGTCTAGGGGTACCTCCCTGAAGGCTACCAACAAACAAGTCCTGTTCACCATCAACCCCAACAATATGGGCTTACTAAGCCCCATATTGTTGGGGATCGCCCTTCAACTTTCATGAATGAGTTCCAGAACTGGTTCAAGGATGTTTAACTCCAGGAACGCCCATTCAATTTCATGGACCCCATGGTTTCAACATGTTTCAAGCGTAGATTTCCCATGAAATCCCATGGAATACAGCCGCCAAAAGGCGGTCGACAAAAAGCTGAGCTGTCCGAGGTACGTGCCCCAGAACAGCTTGGATCTCGGCTTTGAAGATTTCCTTTTGTGGTATTCGCCTCTTGGCCATGGATCTCTGGGTCACCTGGGTGGATGATGCTGGATTTTCGTCCTCCAAAATATGGCCAAAGGATGTAGAACAAAGTGTGGCTTCGTCCCTAGATTGTTTGTGATGAAACGACATGTTTTAACAACCATTTTCGATCAGATTCTATATAGCCCATATGTATGTATAGTTATGATTAGTTTTATAATTATATAGGAATGTACTTTTATCCACATGTAATTAATCATGCAATACATATATATATATATATACATCACATATTTAAGGACATGAGGAAATCATTACGAAGCTGGAATACCTGAGTAGCTTTCATTCGTGTAAGTTTTTCATCTATTTAGGGACCATCACAGGGATCCCAGCAGCAACCACAGTGGCCCTAGGTGTACGGGGTTCATGACGGATTTGCTGGTTGACGAGAAGGACTTGCCACGTGAAATTGGCGTGGCAGCTGGTGTTGATATTGATATCCCGGAATTATGTTTCTTGAAATCCCATGTTGGTTGGGAGTTTCTTTTTGTCAATCTGTAATTATTTTTCTGTTGCATCATTTTACTGCGACGATGATCCCCAATTCTTATCCAATTCTGGTCAATTGACTTTCTTGGGCCAAGATTCTTCCACCTGAAGTCAGGTTATTATGGGACAACCATGGGACCCTTTTTGTTGCCTACCAGGAGAAGCGCATCCGCACGTTGGCAAAGGTCAACGGTTTGGATGCCATGTGCATGGACCGAGTGAGGCGACCCCGGCGCGGTGGTCATGGTGGCGACCGGACCGGGTGCTTGAAACAAGAAAAGTATGGGGATTTGAGCCACAAAGAAACGGTGGTTTGATGAACAAAATACAAGAAAATACGGATGAAACCAGGCACAGTTGGTTTTATGACCATGAAACATAAGGGATTTGATTGACAAGAGTCGGGATGAAACCAAAAAGAATTGGGATTGAAGCCAACAAAGATGGAGATGAAACCAGCAAAAGTTGATGCTGTTACTGTATGTAGCTGACAAACATGGGAGTGACCCGCAAAGGGTTCGGCGGATAGTGCCACAGGAAGTTTTTTGTTTAGCAACAAACCATCCAAATCCTAGGAATTTCACGGGATTCTAGAAAGTGGCCCTTGTTTCGCGCAAAACGATATCGAATTGAGTAAAACTCCACTCTCAAACTCCTCGAAATTCATTCAAAACCCATAACTCGTGGATGTCGCAGGCTGCAAGGCTTCTGCATGACATGCGGTTTTATTATGTTTTATTTTGAAGTGTTGACGTTCAAAAACGTCAAGAATTACACGCAAAACTCTCGCAAAAAAGTGTCAAACTCCGGCAAAAAGGGTCAAACTCCTGCAAATCCCAAAAAGTCATACCATCGAATTGTGCAGAACACACCTGATCACATCATTGACTGCAAATCGTAGGACAAATGCAAGGTCACTGTTAAATTCGTTGAAATGAACTTGGCTCGAAAGCAAGAAATGCTCGAAATTTATCGGAAAATGGAGGCTGCAGGTGAGGACTTATCATTATTGTACTAGGGATATGCGCACCAATAGATATCTCGTTGGTAGGTGCAGATGACTTCCATCCCTACTTCTAAACTACTTTGGATGACTAGCCAATTATCAAGTATACCTATTTGGGAAGGGTTGGAAGAGCAGAAAGGTCACCATAGCACCGCCGGCACCACCACCACAGCTACGATCATCATCATCATCATCATCATCATCATCATCATCATCATCATCATCATCATCATCATCATGTTCATTGTCTTCATCGTCCTATTATAGTCATTATCATGAGATAAAATTACATATATATATACATAAATATATTTGGTGGTTTCCTAACAATGGTGGTACCCCAAAATGAATGGTTTATACTTTACAATGGAAAATCCTATGAAGATGGATGATTGTGGGGATATTTGGGGGTACCCCCATTGCAGGAAACCTCTATCTAGTTCTGATGGGTACATAGAATCCAGGATTCGGACATGCACTCTACTCACCTTCAGGGTAGATACTCGAAGCCCCGTGTGGAACGGCGGAAAGGCAGTACTCAAACGTGCTTGGCTGGAAAATCTATGAAAATCTGACATTTAGTTTGAGGCTTCTGATTGAAACAGTTATTCAGTTAGATAGTGTTAGGTGACTTCCCGGCTGGCCATGTTTGACTACCGCTGATTACCAGAGAGCAGTTCCGAAAGGATTCCCTACGTTGTGAAGAAGTGGAAGTAACTCAGTGCAAGGCATTACAAGCAGGCTCCACGGCTAGGGATAGTCTTGAAGTTTAGTGCTTGAACTTTTTAATTAGCTGATGAGCTGATACAATTTTCTGATGTTCAGAAAGGAAATGCAAGGCAGCCTGTTGCTCGTACCAATTTTTTGAAAATTGTCTGCTTGATGGTTCATGCTGATGCTTCTGAACTATTGCAGAATCGACAATAGTAGACCAGCCCGAAATATCCACCATACTACTAGTAGGAGCTTATTCTCTCAATCATCCCATAGATCGGGTCAATCCCCAATTCACAAACCTTGAGTATTGGGAACGGTTTATACTTGTTGATCCTCCAGTGCTTTTACATGGCCTGTATTTTGCTGAATCATAATTAACGATGATGGTCGGGAAAATTATCCATAAAATCACTCTGTTTCAAGTTGATTGCGATGGCGTATCGCCATCAAAAAAATGTTAGCCATACATCATATATATATACACGATATAATTATGTATATATATATATATAAATGCCCTAGATCAAAGGCCAAACTATGACTCGATTCGAGCCGCATCGTTGTCCCCCCATCTCAGGGTCACCTTTCCATCCTCTCCTGAGATGTGTTCACAAATGGTTGATATTTTTTCAGGGGTTCTACTGCCCTTAAAAAAAAAAAAGTGGGGATGATCATAATCCATATATATATTATATCATCATATATCATATATCCATGAACTGGGAATCCCGATCTTAACCAACCAGTATTTCATCGAATCAGCACAAATACTTGTTTGTTTCCATCACATCTCATGATATCCCAGCTGATATCCCTAGTATATAAATACACATACATATTCCATGGCATTCGCATAAAGAACCGGAATTTACATCCATTACAATTCCATTCCACTATATTTCGTTCATATTTTCTATACATATTAGATTATACATTCCATGATCCCATTCTACATTTCATGATCCATCCATCATCATCCTCATGATCAAATGAATTCATCCCATTGTCATCCCCTGATCTTTCATCCGCCCACAGGAAATCCTTCACATCTTTTGATTTGGACCGTTCCGGCGAGGTGATTCCGGTGCTATTTGATGGTGATAGAACTGATGTTTGACTCATTTTATGGTGATAGAAGATGTTCGAACTGATGATAGAACTGACACAGCTGATTTTTTGGGGACTCGAATTTCGCAAAATGAAGATATGACGGATTAGCCGCACAAACAAACGGGGATATAAACCGCAAAAAGTGATGAAACAATGAAATATAAATGGGGAGTTTCATCCACCATGGTAAATCCTATCATCCCCAAACCATGGCCTATTTGCCCAACTTTGCCCTTTGCAGTGGTATTGACCAAAACCCCACAAGTTGGTGTATTCTTCGATTTAGCACATGACTTTGTCATTTCATGAACTTGAGGAATCATCTTAGGAGCTGAGCTATAGCATGCCATGTCCATGACCGGGCTGACGGACATCAACATGCATTCGTGTATACAAATGCAACAACTCCAGGATCAAACTCCAGACCCTCCGTGCGACAGAGATCAAAATTGCTTATGTTTGACTTAAAATGACTTATGCGACCCTCAATTCACACTGTATCACCAGGTCTAGTATACGGTATCATATATTATCATATATATTACCTATCATCATTACATCATCATTACAAATCATATTATCATATATCAGATTACATATCGTTAATCTGAGTATACCACCTAATCATTACATCATCATGACATGATTGTTTTTCCTCAGATACATCTAGTGTCAGCACAGCTCTGAAAGGTGGACGAGGAGGAGTTCGAGAATGTCTTGCGAGAGGCCTCGCATGTCCTGGATGCCACGGGAGACAGGGAGAGAGGGTGCCAGGTTAAGGGTGAAGGGCACCCTGATAGTTGAGATAGCTTCAATGTTGAAATTGTTTGCGCATCATATATCTACGTGGAATCCTACGACGTTGCAATTTGCAAGTTATCCAGCTGATGACGGGCGTATAGGCAGGGGTCAAAAGAATCAACCCCCTCCGTTTGGGTTTAATTCGCTGTAAAAATATAACCAGCCATAACCATAACCAGCCTTTTTTTGCTTCATGAATACTTTTTTTGCTTCATTAATTAATTGTTACCACAATTTTGACCCAGGAGGCAAGATGTACTGGGCAGAACACCAAGATCCAGATTCCTGAAATTACGATTCATGGCTAGCAACGGGCTTACAGGCCCTTTGTGAGGATGCATTGAGGAATCATTGAGGTATAAACCAGAAACATGTACTGTACTGCCTGCAGTTGGAGCATACCCTGCCTGCATCTGTGATCTTCTATTGATATATCTCAAAAATCTGAGTGCAAGTCTTTCAAATCCATCTTTGAGATGTCGATATGGGCCGGTGAAATTCCAGATAACTAGTGAGAGACCGTAGGACCGATTGAGTTTGTTTGCAAAAATCATGGCTCTCGAGTCAATCAAAAGTATTTTTTTACAAGGCAACAGACCAGGGCACCGCTGAGTTCTTACAGTAGCAGTTCTAAAACCGAAGCCTTTACTTGACTTGCCCCTATTTCGAACTCAGTTCTTTCTAAATATGGGGGGCCCGGTAAACTATGCCAGTTTTGGTACGGAGGCAACTTAAAGACATCCAAACAACCTCCGTTGTTCGTCAGTTTGGGATACTCACTTTTGCGACCACGCCAAGTTAATCATGGAGCTCTAAAGACTCGAAAGCCATTGGGTCCTTGATTCATTGGATTGGCACAAGAGAATATCCACCGAATACCATGGGTTATCATGGATTTGTGCCACCAAATGGGGTCTTTCCAGTAGCAACTGTACACTTTCCCTTTCCATGGATCAATGTTTTTCTCCTTGCCGTTGTTGCCAGGTGATGAACATTCCACCACACCTGCAGATCCCACCCTCACGCATCCGCCCCTTGGAATAGCACGAGTTACCCCATGACAGATCCGTCTTGCCAGAGAAAATCCAGAAACTCTCGTTGAAGGGGGTCGTTCAATTCAGTGGGTCCACATCCAAATACTTTGGTCAACTATGCTGACTCAAAACAAAACCACGAATCCATGTAGTATGAACTGATAGATTGGACGAGTTCTTGTATATTCGCGCATGTTCAAAATGGTTTTCTCTGAAAATAGAGTATGTACCCCCCAAATCCAATGGTCGATCATCATGCTCCCTATAAGAATTTCATAAAAGGGGTATCCCGTGGTATCACCCATTTTCAGACACAGCCATATATCATGTCTTCATATGTCGTCATCATATGTCCATTCGGCATCGGCAGTCCCCGAGATGCAGATCCCGGATATTATTTTCATGTAGAAGTTCCCTACCCCTACTGTCTTCAAGATCTCCATGTACCGGAATACATAGGTTTGTTGATGTTTATTGTGTGCGGAGCTGAGTATTACGTGTGCATATATCTATATGGAGGTTTCCCAAACAGAGGGATTGCAATGGAAAATCCTATTGAAATGGATGATTTGGGGGTACATACATATCCTTATTTTCGGACACCTCCATATTATGTAGTTTTCTGTTTGAATTCTGATTCATTCCCTCATTCCCACCGCTTGCTGTTCATCAATGAAAATTATCCGTCCTGAGAGTGCAGCAACGAGGTTTCTTTTGGAAGGAGATCGACGAAGATGATTCTGGAAAGGCTCCTTGCTGGCTGATGGCTGAATGTTGCTTTTAAATGCATAAGGTACAAGATGAAAACCGGTGGTTTCATTTTGCCTAGCGACGCAAATCCATGAAATTTCCGAACTATTTGAATAGGAACGACATGTGTAGAAGCGGGAATTTCAATGTTTGGCTATGGCAGAGTATGTAGATATTAAGAATTACGTACCACTAAGTACCTTTGTTATCCTTTGTTGTTATAGTGGATTCTCAAGATATGTCCAGTTTCGCCAGTTCATTGCGCAAGGTTGCGGATGTTCCCACGGCCTATTTAAGTGAAGCTTCCTTCAAGGGTTCGACTTGCGACTTGCGACTTGGGGTCCCACCATTTGGCCCTGCGACAGAATGCCACGGCGGTCAGGCCTCCTTTCATGAGTTCTTGAACTTCTGGCGCTGCCGGCAAAGTTTGGGTAAGAGATGCAGTTCGAGATGCATTTCAAAGGCCCCTCCCTCGGAGGATCTGATATACATGATAGACATATTATGTGTATGATATATATATATACCATGATATATAATCCCCGTGGCCATTTCCACCACAGAATGGTGGACTTAAGTCCAACATCTGGTACCATTTTATGGTGACCTGGCTTGAGAATAGACCCAGAANTGGGGTTTGGATATGTGTTTCATTTTTATTTTGGGGCATGATCATTTTTTGGGCACCAAAACCCAACCATTTTGTAAGAGACAAATGTCCATTTTGTAGGGGATTGTCAGGGTATGTTTTGTTGTGTAAAGATAGAACGCTACAAAGGCTTGAAAAGCGGAATCTTCTACAAAATGGTAGGCGCTGTAGTTTTTTTTCTGGACTCAGATGTAGAGGTGTCCTANTGTAAAGATAGAACGCTACAAAGGCTTGAAAAGCGGAATCTTCTACAAAATGGTAGGCGCTGTAGTTTTTTTTCTGGACTCAGATGTAGAGGTGTCCTACATTAGTCTTTTTGAGCCCCTTTTGACAGCATTTTCGGACACCTACCAAAAAACAGAAAATCGTTAGAAACTTTTCACGGGTATAAAAATTAAACGCTACNGGACACCTACCAAAACAGAAAATCGCTAGTAACTTTACACGAGTATAAAAGGATAGAACGCTACAAAGGCTTGAAACGCTAAATCTTCGACAAAATGGTAGGTGCTGTAGATATCAATTTTCGCATTGTAGGGATTTGTACGGTACCATTTTGTAGCAATGAGTGGGTTTTAGAGCTTGTTTCATTTT
>BGPT01000950.1:23865-52545 GCA_003297045.1 Symbiodinium sp. clade C Y103 | reverse complement strand
AACCCCCCAAGTGGTAGTGAACGATAGTCGAAGCACCGGCATGTACACAGGGGGAATCGAACGACCGTCACAGATTTGCCCAGTGGTACAGCACAGAACGCACATTAGGCCACAATTTCCGATTCCCCAAAAAGCGTCACTTTTTTGGGAATTGCGAAATCTCGAAATCCCAAAATAGTTGCACTTTTTCGACGTGAATGTGGAGAGATAGGGAAAAATGAGCAAAAGAAGATCTGGAGAGTCTAAAATGGCTTCTGCAGAATTCCCCAAAAAGTGGCGGAATTTGGGAATTTCGGACCCTGGCGATTTGCGCGCGGCAGCTCATGTGTACCCAAATCGTAATATTAGTAGTAATTATTTAATTATATAAATTAATATATATTATATTTATTTTCAAAATAATTAAATATATTAATAAAATAAGAATAATAATATATATTTCTTTATAAAAAAATTATACTTTTATTTTTTTATAATTATTATATTTATATTAAATATTTATATACATAATATTTATTAATTTTATTTACATATTATTAATATTCAAATAATTTTATAAATATATTAAATATCAAATATTATATTTAATTATCAATTCTATTAAATTTTAATTAAATAAAAATATATAATAGAAAAAATATATTTTTTTTATTTAGACATATTAAATATTTTGAATTTCGAATCCCATTTTATTTTTTTCATCTATATATATATATATATATTAATCATATATGGACCCAAATTTAGGAAATAAATTTAATTTTGGTAAGAAATTGAATTTCTCATTTTAAAGAGATGCCTAGTAAAGCTCTACGCCAATGGTACGCGACCCCACGCGCGACCCTCAGCAATCCCACGACCCCCTAGCCAGCCACACGCACGCACGGCGCACTTACCTACGGTGCACACACGCAGGGCGCACATGCCACGCACGTTGCGCAACTCGCAGAAATGCTTCAAGTGCTTGATGCAGGCTTGATTTTCCTGTATACAATTGTCGCCCATCCAGGCAATCAGATGGAATCAAATCTCTCAGCGTTGCCCATGTTGTCCACCAGGTGCCCTATAGCATGAAAACAATAAGAAATCTAGGCAGAGGATAAAAGATGAAAGCCATCATGACTCATGACGGACTGACACGTGCGCACCAACGAAACATATATCTCATGAAAGATGAAATTCAGAAATAGGTTGGGAACACGAAGCCAGGGCGACTTAAAACAATGCGGCACGACTTGCAGCAGGTACCCTGTAATATGTATATTCTTAATCGACCCAATATTATATAGCGATACAATAAGTAATCCAGCTAACTAGATTAGATAATATCTTATAGATATATCCCCAAATTGTGCAAAATATGTATATTATATAATATATATATATATATTGTAAATTTATGTAATTTTCATTAATTTTCATTTGTTTGGAAATATGATCTTCCCTTATGTATTGTAATTAGTATGTTTTGTTTTGACATATTATGAAATGATTTACTGTAATTTGATTTAGTGAGCATTCGCTTGGCCTTCTGACCATTAGGTCCGAACAGTGCAGTGCAGCGACTCCAAGCAATGGCGCGCCATTTTCAAGGACAAAAAGCAGCAAAATGGGTCTATATGAGTCTTTCCGGCCACACGGTGTCCCTCTGACTTGTACAAGTTGGGACAATATGCAGACATTGCACGGACATTGGACTTAGCCGCAGAACATGGTGCATGGCGGATGCAGTCAAAACCCATGTCTGAACAAATCGTTGGGCTCGTGTCTTGCACCCAAAAATCCTAGAAATTACCGTTGGCTGGCAAAAACGCTGGACTAAGAGAATCTTACCAACATTTGGACCATTCCTCAGAACAAATGTTGGCATCTATGCTGTGGATGGGAGCGATTGGGCAGTGATTCAACCTTCGGATAGTCGCTGGCTTTGCTACCTCCTGGTTTGAGGATCTGGTGCCACTTGAGGTGTACCACTGCGTTTTTTCAATGGGGTATACCCATGTATATGCCATGTTTTTCATAGGGAAATTGCGATAAATCATTGTTTTTTTCGGGTGTAGCTTCCTCAACCATCTTCAATCACCTTTTGACCGTCCTGCGGAGAAGGTTGGGTAACACAGCTCTTCCTCGCCAGGATGAACGAATCGCATATCAACATTGTTGATTTTCCTTTTTTTCGCCCAAGAACATTTGGTAGTATTTGTATGAAAAACAATGGGATTGTGTGGCTCCACATTTTGAGACAGCCCTACATCAACTACCCCACATGGATATCCCAAATCCTTTGGTGAATCGTCATGGTTTGCCTAAGATTCTCATTTCGGTATAATGGGTTTGAAAGCAAAATGGGACGTCCCTAAATCCAGTTATATATGTATCATATTTTTCCATCTTAGAAAAGCCAGAAATCGAGGTATGCAGTATCCCCTATTTTCAAACATGGAGGTATCCTAAAAATTTTGGGTACCTCCGAATCATCCACAATTAGACCAGTTTAGTATTGAAAAAGAGGGTTTTGGGGATCCCCCACTATACCCATATCCTATTTCTGAACAAATCCAGATCTAGTGTCACAGCAATCCCAGAGACACACTCTTGACATTGACTATCGAAAAGCCCTGTCATCTATAAATCGTGAAATATTGTGAAATTACGGAGGTTGTGCAGAATTAATTACTGTAGTCAGAATTGGAGATCCCCCTCCCAGATATGCTTCAGATATGCTTCAGATATGCTTCTGGAGAACAGAACATCGATTTCGAAAAATATTAGGACCCACTATCACCTAGCAACTATGTTCACCTGCAACATATCCATGACTGGTTCGTAAATTGGGTGATATGATTAGTTATATTATATATATATATACATATACATTGTATATATATGTATATATATTGTATATATATATATATCATATCACCCGATTTCAGACTTAGCACTGACATGCCACAGGAGACTATTTTTTTTTGGTATCGATGGTCTCGGACATCTGTTTCCGAAGAATGCCGGGAGTGAATCCCAATGGGTGTGTCCTCAAAATTTCTCTTGGTTTAAACTGGCCGTGCAAATGGAGGAACTACCAGACTCTGTTGGGCGATAAACGACTAGGGAAAACCATCAATTTCCCTATCCTCAAAAATATGAATTATGTTCATCCCATACTTAGAGTATCATTTTCGTCATCCCAAATGAGTAAAATATGACAAATTCCATCCCCATGTAATTTGTCATCCCCATTTGTGTCACGATTATATATGTCACCATCATTCACCATCTATATACACACAATGTGGGGTCCAACAGTCATAAGTTGGTTTACAAACCCCATTAACTACAAGTCATGTAAGGTAGAAGTCTCATGAACCATAGTCATTGGAGTTCTAAACCAACGTAGCTATCCAGGGGGCACTGCTCTTGGTTGCTTAGGAAATATTCCCCGCTATGGATTATAAGTTTTAATGATCCCCAATAAACCAGTTAGTATAACCCCATACATTAACTCATTAACAGATGTATTTTAATGGCACAATTTTGTTCTATGGCCGTGGTTGAAAAAAGTAAAACACGTTTTGTCGTCCCTATTTACAAAACGGGGAGTCTTATAAAGTGACCCCTAGAACGGGACCCAGGTTGACAGATCTTATAATACCATTTCGATTGGAGTACAATCTATTATTGGATGTTCTATTCCCATTATTACCTCTGTTTTGTCATCCCAACCGGAGGAGTTTCGATGCTGTTCAGCTAGGTGCAACTGGACGCTGCAGCTGAGCGAGCGTAGCCACAGCGGCACCAAGTGACTGTAGGACAGGAACAATTCTGTTCATGGACAATGGACATATCACAAAAAATGGTGGTTAACAGATGTTATATAGCAGTTAATATTGATTTAATGGGATTTCATATGGGAATAGTGGATTTAATGGAAACTTACCCTCTGGTAAGTAAAGATTATAGCTCTGGAAATGACGATATTAGATAGGTAAATCATCTGTAAATGGGCCATTTTCCTGAACGAACCGGCCGTAGGGTATCAACTTTAAATCCAAATCGTGTTGGAAAGTCGTAATGGGAGGTACCAAGAGCCACCCGCTTTGAACTCAGAAATTTGCGGATCATCATACCAGGTAGAGATGGAAATCCTACATAGTTCGGACCACCACTTTGTCCACTTTGCTTTGCGCACCGCACGAGTCAAGACGCGTGCAGTCCGACTTTGGGTACTGCTAACCACTGGAAGTGAAAAACGTCATGCTTCGTTCATGTTCTGCAGTAGGCAAAGAATCGAGCGCCTTTGCCGTACGCCGGACCCCACCCGGCAAATGAGAAAGCAGCCAGGAATCCACTCGGTCTAATCTGGTCTGTGGCCAAGGGACAGCCAGGCAGCCTGTATGTAGATGCAAGGCCGCTGAGTGAGGGCGGCAGAACGAATGAACCACAACTTGCCGCTGATGTCGCAGCGACTCCTTTAACACTTTTGAGAACCATCGGCAGCGAACTTTAAAACTCACGTTGACAAGAGATGAAAGAGGAACACTGGAACCATCCTCCCACCCCGCAAAATGAGTGGGGCCAACTTCCCCTGAGCTCAGCATGAAGTCGATGTACAATTGAAACTGAGACACCCAGAGAACCGGAGATGCTTCAGACACTGTAAACCAAAACCAGCTGAGCAGCTTGCGTACCAATGAATCTCCATACCACCGGACCGCTCCCTCAGGAACAAAGAAGGCCCCTTGTAGCCCCTTCCATGCATCCTCTGGAACCGGACTAGGTTCACAAAAGCCGGTGAGTTCAGCAGATGTCTCTGCTGTTTCCTCTGTCTGCACCACTGCTTTACTAATTCGCAACAAGTTGCTCTGAACCTGAAGTGAAATAAACCTAGCATGGCGAAGTGCATGAACATGCGTGTCAAAGAAGTGCCAAAATTCTACCGAGCGTGCAGCGTTGGCAGAGGAGGCCGCGCGATCTGCTAATGCATTATGGAAAAAGCACCACTCTTCAAACACACTGGAGGCATGCAAAACTGGCAAATGGCTGTGAACATGGGTGATCTGCACTGTGCCGGCTGGCCACACCTGCAGTTGGTCAAACACTTGCATCCAAATGTCAGCATTACCGGAGTTGATCTTAGGAGGCACACCACGCAAAAGTTTCCGGACTCGTTTCACGACTGATTCACAATCAGTCCACAACATGATGGAGGCGCACCGGGGTCTGGCAAGACGCAGGGCCTGCAAGACCGCAAAGGCTTCCCCGCGGTGGGCTGTCTGCAGAATGCCAGGCAAGGGACCTGATGCGAGGACTTGGGCTTGGGCAAGGTCACCTGTGGCACTACCAAACACAACGGCCCACGAGGCCAATCGCAACTCTGGGTCATGTTGGAACATGCAACTTCCATCCGTAAACAAGTGCAAAACTGGTACCTCAAGACATGGCAACACTACAGGGTTTGAAATGCTGGCAAGTCGTTGCCACCACTCTTGACTGGTGGAAGCTTGAAGGGACCAACCATAACTTGACACGGCTTCAGGCAAACAAGGTGCAAGCTTAAAGACCCCCGGATCAACTTCACTTCGCAAGCGTGCAAAGTATTCGCATTGCCAAAATCTGTGAAATCTGCTGTCGGAGCAATCACAAAAGGGGCACTGACTTGTGCCATCTTCTTGGCAGTGAACCTTGCAATCTTGGGTGATGTGCGCCCCATTAAGGAGCTTCTTGGCAAGTGCCTTGTCAGACACGGACAGTCGGTGCAACCACTGGCGTGTGGCATGCGGGTCTACACGGGACAAAGCGACCAGACCAGGACGGTGAGCTACACAAGACTGGACCCACTGTTTCCAGGACCAGGCTGCTCTCCACACCAGCTCGGCAATGGAAACACGGAAAAGGCCAAAAGAGCCAAAGGAGTCACACAGCTGGCCGTCAGCCTGGACATGCCAATCGAACACTTGCAGCCGAGACAACAACACTGCATTGATCCCGTTGGAAGGGATCGAGGGATCACCAGCAACCAACGCTAGAAGGGCATCTGTCACCACGTGCTTGTCACCACAATCTCGGGCTGAACGGAACGTTTGGATGCACGACCAAAACAACGGATCAGAGTGAGGATCTTCAACCAAACCTAGATGCAAAATCGCACTACATCCTGCCCCATCGGCGGAAAGACCCTTCATGGCACCAGCTCTCAAATTTTGAAAAGTTTGATCACTCAATGTTGTGGAGGCAATTGCATGGAGACCTTTTGGCCAAGCTGCAGCTCGGATAGCCCGGAGTTTGGCAGCATACGAACACAAAGACATCCTCAAGCGCCCCCAGAGAGGTTGTAGGGAATCAACTCTAGCGATCTGGACAGAATTCAAATGCTTCCGGGACATCTGGACCTGGGCTCCCAGATTTCGAGCTCCCAAAACAACAGTAAAACCTGCGCCCCGAAATTGTTGACGCGAGGCACTGTCAAGGGACCAAACATACGTTTTGTGTTCGTCTAAGTCCAAATCAACTGCATCCACAAATCGATCAAGACACTGTTTGATGTCATCCAACCTGTCAGGGTTGGTGCAGAGCACCTGCCAGTCATCGACATATGTCAAAGGTTGACAAAGCGGGAAGAAAACCAAATACCAGTGGTGAAACAATGTGTCTACAGCCAACATAGCCACACACGAGAGTCCGTCGCCCTCTGCAAATCCGGTACAGCTGAGGACAGGGTCACTGATGTTCTGCCGAAGAACAAACCTGCATCTCATGGTGGAGACAGCTGCAGCCCACGCATGCAAAACGTATGTAGGAATGCCTAATTGCCCACACGCCTCAAAGACAACCAAACGTGGCAAACAATTGAAGGCCTTTTGAATGTCGGCCACCAAGCCGCAAAGACGCATCTGGTGTTGAAAAGCAAACTCAATGGCATACATGACCTTGCTCCAAACTTGGTTCGCATGACAGTTGGCTCTACTGCCGTACAGAGAGGAAGGCAAATGATCATCAAGCTTTTGGATTGCCTTACGTGAGTGAAAGGATCCCCAGCATCTATATAACAGACTGAAAACTGTTATTGGGCGGAAGTCCATCGCTGTGCTAGGTTCGTCTCGTTTGGCAAGTGACGTGACCCTGCCGTCTATGATCTGGCTCGGCCATTTGCCGTGCTTTTCCGCTGTGCAAAAGATGCGACAAAACTGATGCAGAATCGGAGCAGGCATGAGTTGCAAGTCCCGCAAAGTGACTCCGTCAAGGCCCGGAGCACTACGTTTGTGTTTGCTGGCAATGACTCCTGCCAAAGAAGCAGCATCCAAAGGGTCCCACGAGAACATCTGGCGAGGCAAATGATTGCGAGCAAAGTCAAGAATGACGGACCAGCGGTCCTCAGGAACATTCGCATGTCTCATCCACTTGGACCTCCAAGCTTCCAGAAACTCCTGAGCAATCTCGTCATCTTTGCCTAACCACTTGGTCTGAGACACTCGCATCCCGGCCGAGAGGCCATCAACATCATGCAGCCACAAGCAATCACCCTCAACATGGATAACATCCAGTTGTTGCACATTGCAGTAGATGGGAAAATCAAGATTCCAGGTCTGAGGTGAAGTCAAAACAACAGTACAATCATGTGCATCAACAGACTCAACCAATGCATGTCGTGATTGGGCTAGAAGTTCAACCCCTTGATTGGGCTGGGCTCTCAAGTCCCGAAAGACCAGGTTGGGATCTGTTTCCCGCCGGAGCTTGGCATACTGGCGAGAGGATTGCTTCATTTGACTTTCAAGTTGGCGGACCGTTTGAGACAAGCTATCAAACATGGCTTCTGCTACAACCAAAGACGGCGGCAACTGCGGACAAGACTCAGGACAACCAGGGTGGCGAACTGGGATGTTAGACCACCACTGCGGGAAAGACGGGACAAAGCCCCTGGCCCGGACGATCGCTCCCCACAAGGTTGAGAGGAGGGCTGTGTTTTGGTTGTGTTCATGGCGGACAGCTCGAACATAGCACTGGAACCTACGGACTTGACGTATCCACTGAGAGTGACGAAATGAAACCCCGTGAAATTCAGGTTGGAAATCCCCTGGTCGACCAACTTTGACTGGGGGTTGACCTTGACGCGACAGAGACACTGGCGACTGATGTTGTGCACGTCCTGTCATAGACTTGTGGACGGGTACAGGGCAAGCAGCAGCTGCAGATTGCTCAACTGCTGTCCAAAGGTCAGCATACTGTGTACTGGGGTCAGGATGGTCAACCTGCCAAACAAAAGAAGTAGCAAACTGAGTTGGCCAAGGAAATTCAGGAGGGGACGGCCATATCAATCTCCGTGGCAGGGCGCTTGGATCTTGAAATGAGGCTTGCAACACTGCATGGTCGGGCCAAATGTCCTGAACAACCCAAACCTCACGCAGGAGACTTTGAAGCTCTGGCGAAAGAAACAAATAGTCTTTACGAGTTCTGGACTTGCAAGTTGGCTGAATGGCTACACCCCAACGCTCAGCAGCAAGGTCTTGAACATCCTTAAAGCCCGCTCCTCGAAGGATGTCAAACGCAGGAACTTCATCAAATGACATATTCAGGTCACCAGCAACAAAACGCAAGCCTGTTTGGAGGTGGCAAATCTGGCAGGCCGCATGGTGAAGGAGCGCTGCATTGTGCTCAACCCGGGACGGGTAAAGATGTCCATCGGGTTCACCATATAGAGTAACCCCTGTCACCCATACGTCGCGAACAAGGGTGGTAGAAAACATGATTCTTCCAGAGTTGATCAGTTCAAAAGGCAAGCCATTGGACACATGTCTGGTCGGGTGAGGCGACAAAACCGCCACCCCTTTCCAGGATTTTTTCTGCAGAACCGTTGGCTTCAAAGAGGGCTGATCTACTATGCAATACCTATATCGGGACTTGGCAAACCTCAAACCGGCACGAAAACGCTGCAAGTCACGACCAAAGAAATGAGTTTCTGAAATGGCCCAAATGTCCCCCTCAGGCACTTCAGAATGAATAAACTGTGCTTTATTCCTCAGCCCCGAAGGGTTGAATGCCCCAATTGTGAAAACACCATGGTCCGGCTCAGGAGGCCCCGGGTTCGAAGCTTCGCCTATTCGCAAATGGCCAAACCAAAGTAAAAGAAACATGATGGGAAAAGCGCACAACTTCCGTTGTGGAGGTTTGCGGCACACAGCCGCTTCCCCAGGCCAAAATGGCAAGGTTACCCAAAAACAAAGGGCCTTGACAACACTCAACATGGCAGCTAGCCACATCAAAACCTGGTTGATCACCAACTGCACACGGGGCAAAAGGTGCTGTCGATGCCCTCTTTGTCATTCCATACCTCCCTCCTCCCTAGGTCGCTTGCTAAGCAAGCCTCGGATCTGTTGCATCTGGGATTCGAACATGGCCTGCATGGCCTGGGTGTGATTTTCCAAATGTCCATGTACCTGGGCAGTCTGGTGGTTCAACTGCGTTTGCATCGTGGCCATTTGTTGGGAATGCTGGCCGGCAAAATCTTTGAACTGCACATCAATGTTTTGCTGCTTTGCAACCAGCTGCTGCACTTGCCCTTCAAGGGCTTGGAGCCTCTCTGGCAAATCATCTTGTTCCATTTGCGTACCTGATTGAACCTTGGCCAAAACTGCATGTTGAATCCTCATTTCCAGTTGCTGCATGGAATCAGAGTGAGATGAAGCAACTGGGGCTGCAGGCTTGGTGGAAGGCTGGAAATTGCTCCACGGGTCATGTTTTGCAAAAGGATCGTCTTCGGATGTCTTGGGGCCAGAGGCAGATGTGCACAAAGACAGAGTGGACACTGAGCCAACCGGGTGCGACGATGTTGCCTTGGGACCATGCGACACATCACGGTGCTTTGTGATGAGCACTTCACCATGGGACATGGTGACGATGGATTCTGGTGGCTCGTCTACTGACTGTAACATCCACATCGTGCCACGACCCGGCACCGGCTGGAGAGGCTGCAAGGGCTTGGTGTCCCACTTGATCAGTTTCATCGCTCGTTGAATGGCATGTCGGTCGGTGCCCCATGGAAAGGGACCTGCTACAAACTGTAGCCTGGGTCCTTGCGGCAAAAACACCGTGTCCGGTTTCAAGATCTGGTGCATCTCCTGGGCTTGAGATGACAGGACACGAAGTCCTCTCCTGTCCCCCAATCTGGTCAGGCCGACCACGGCTGGATGCGTTTGTTTGGCATGCTGGAGCTCTTCAACGGAAAACTTTGGGGTCCAAATGACCGCATATTGGTCCAGCAGCGACTTAGCATCAGGTGTGCGGGGCTCCGCATACGCACCAGACTTGCCACTTGCAGAAAGGATAGGGGCCACAATCTCAAGTGGAACCCTCAGGCAAACTGAAAACAGTTCGGACTTGTCCATGGCAACCTGTTTGAAATTGGTCTTGAGATGTTGACGACGCCAAACATCTAATATGGGTTCTTTCACTGGAAGCTTGTCCAAATTGTGCCAACAACCGCAGCCGCAATTGGCATCAAAGCAGCGCTTCAGGACAGGAAACTCCTGGACCAGGTGTTTGATAGGTGCACTGCAAAATTCAGACCAGTCCCCAGGGAACTCATCAGCATAGACCAAAAATTTGATCGCCGCAACTTCAAGGGAATCAACGGCGACTGCAGCAGTCTGAACATGCTTTTCCACTGGTGTGCCGCCAAGCTGTACAAGGGTGGCTTCGATCAACAATGGCTCCTGGTTCAGAGCACACTTGCACGGTACTGTGATGCGAGTGTGTGGCATGGAAGTTGTCACATCAATCTCATCTTTGTGCACAATCAAGAGCGCAAGGGGCTCCTGGGACACTTGGTTCCCTGCACGTAAAAACGGAAGGGCGGCAGACAATGAAATCAGTGCAACTCCGGAGGCAACTGGTCCGATCTGTTGTGGCACAATTTGAGCCACTGGCAAACCATTCGCTCGAAAAGTTCCATCCAAAAGGACCAACTTGGAAGGATCCAGCGGTGTCGGATTGGTTGACAAAACAGGTTTTGCATGCTTCGGCTTCTTGCCCACTGATTTGCCCTGATTTGCCTCAATCATGGCATTGAATTCAGAGGGTAGCAAAAACTGAAAACGGGCGTTGTTTCCGAGGATTTTGAGCTGTCTCCATGGCTGTCGGTGTTGCAGTGCAGTGATGATTTGTTCACTCCCAAGCGCTTTCAGTGCTTGCTGGGCTCTGCTTTCGACCTGATCTTTGGGCACACCGTGCTTGGATAATTCCTCGGCCAAATCTCGAAGAACCTGATGAGTGGGCCCAAGACCCCATGCAATTGGGCAGCGGCAGGTGTAGCCGTTGTACAAAGCAGCTACGAAGTTGGCTCTCATTTCAGTATGAAGATCCCTCAACTGCGTAAGAGAAACTGGCAATCTTGCTTGGACGATGATATGGCCCAAAAAGGCAATCGTTTGGGCGCCACACATGTTGTGATCTGGCAAGCTCGGGTTGCTCCAATGGATTGCCCAATCTGCAAACCCTAGTTCCTCGACCAGGCAATGAAGGAGTTGTTCTGCTTTGGATTCACACCGGCGATCAGAGCCGTACAAGTGCATCACCAAGGTGGTTCCATGAGGCACTATCCAAACAGGAGTCCAGTGAAAATCATGCAAAAGTGCTGTCACAATGTGATGACCATGATCTCGGATGTGCAAGTGTTCACGACACCACGCAGCACACAGCTGCTGACCCACATCACGGAAAGACTCCATAATCAGCGGTTCCAGAAAGGCAAAGCCCGGAATGGAAGCATACCTATGGCGTGCCACGTTGTCTCTGCTGTTCAACATGTTGACAATGTGGTAACGGACTTCGTCGTCCGACCATTCCATGCCATGTGCCTGCATGAGGTTGATTCTCTCATCCAAAGAAATGCACACATGGGAAAACCCTCCGTCCTGGCCAAACCCCGTGGACACGTTGGTCTGCGGCTGTCTGAACGGTTCATCAGTCATCGAAGAAGATGGGTCACCTTTTCCCCATTGCCAGGGGCGAGTTGTGATCTCAGCAGCTGAAAGAGCCTGGCAAAACAAATCACGGTATCGGGCATGGAACAAATGAGCATCAACATCGGACGTTGGAAGCAGAGTGCCAATGAGGATGTGCTGGACAAAACTAATAGCCAATGCGCCACACAAGCTGGAGGTGAAAAACAGCCTCTTGTGGCAGTTGACAAACGACCTGGAAAAACCTAATGCATGGGCCAACTTGTCCAAAGAGCTGCACAAGGCTTCATGGGTCTCAGTAGAGGCATCCCACATCAGGCAGTTGAGAACATCTCCGTTGGGTTGCAGAATGACAGGAATCCAGTTGTCCTCAATCAACACTGCTGTGACCAGTTGAACTTGCTGGGCGAAAATCTCAGGGTGATCAGCCGCCCAGTGCGCCAAGAATCGTGCATTGCGGACCCAAGCCGATGACACCAAAGGATCAACAACCTGACATTGACGGATGGTCGTTTTGGAATGCTGGACCTGAAGCTCTACGAACTGGGCGGTCAGGGCATGCAAATGAAAGCGAATCTCATCATCAGCCCAAACAGTCAACTGTCGTTCCAAAATGGCAAGGCGATCTTCAACTGTGTAGAACTGATGTCTCAATGACCACAAATGCTGGGGGTTTTCCACAGTCGGGACAGAGAGCTTCAAAAACTGTGTTCCTTGCAAGCCAAGTAAGGGAACAGCTGACAGGCAGCAATGAGACCCTGCATGAGCTCCTGGTGTGATCACACATTCTCCAACGTCGTGGATGGATACACCTCGGTTGCTTTTCTGTTCACTCGGAGGTTGAGACCACTCCAATGTTGGGGAGATGACCGGACATGGACCAAAACCCTTCTTTGGTGCTAGCATTTGACTGTCGACATCCATCTGCGTTGGAGCAGGGGCATGAGCCTTGACAACATCTCGAGAACCAGAGGAAACATCTCCAAGCGGCACGGCATCTGTGATGGCCTCAAGAGGACCATCATTGCCAAACTGCACCCCGGTGTCAATTGCACCAAATGCTTGCACGGGCATTTTAGGGAGTAGCCCACATTCCCCTTGATCGGTCGCAGAGGGACCCACGGGCATTTTAGGGAGTAGCCCACATTCCCCTTCGGGCATTTTCGGGAGTAGCCCACATTCCCCTGAATCGGCCTCAAATGGACCCACGGGCATTGTAGGGAGTCGCCCACATTCCCAGCTGGAAACCTGATCTGACTGAACGACCACATCATGAACATCAGATCGAACTCGTACACAAACCACTGAACCTGGCTGGATCACATCATGTTCGGACAAGCGACAACCCTTGGGGTCAAAGATCTCAAGAGTTTCAAAGGGGCCTGACAATTTTGCCTGTGCTGCAAGGACCTGTTGGATGGTCACATTCGAGTCGACTTCAAACGAAATCGGTGGTTCTCCAAGTTCAGCAAACAACACATGTCCCATGGTTGGAGAAAGGTTGGGGAGCCATTGCGAAACATCAACCTTCGGTTGGTCAAGCCATGGTGTTGGGGCAGAATCATCATGCGCCACTTCCATCACGGAATCACTCATTTCCGTTGGCATTGCTGGGATGGCATTTACCGTACGCCGAATGAGGAAATCAAGGATGGACGCAAGATGCAATGGTCCTTCAATTTCAGGCCAACGGGGGCCATAGACAAGTTCGTTGAGAGACAAATCATGGACCTGGGACCAAAATTGCATCAAAGAGACCATGTTGGTGTCCTGCACAGGCTCAACTTCAGGGCTCCAAACCTGACGGCATCGCATCAAAACCCAACTTCGGTATGCTTGCAAATGTGCATGAGGCTTGAAATATGTGTTGCACCAAATTCCATTTGTTCAAGGGCTTGGGACACATGCGCAAAAAGCCACAAGGCTTGAGCAGGACTAGCGATCTGCCCTGCAGCGGACAGGGTGAGTTTCACCTGAGGTCCGAAGTCCAAAACAGGATCCATACACTGCAGTGCCATAACTTCATTGGGATGTGCGTGCCTGAACGTCACTGAACCATCGGGAGATAGACATTTGACGAGGAGACCATACAAACCCTTGGACTGAAGACGATGAGCGGACAGGGCACAGGACCGGCAGCCACAAGGGCACGGATGCAATTGTGAACCCCAGGCATGCAGGGCACACGGGCTGTGTCCGGCAAGGTTCAGCAGAAATCGGGTGACTGAGCCATCATTGACTCCGAATGCATCAAGTTCTTCAGCATTGAGCTGCAGAGCCAACTCATCAGATTGGTCCCAACACGTGATTCGGGGGATGACATGCCCAACCGTAGTGACATCTTTACAACTACCCCAATCAAACAGAGGCACCTGACCAATCATGGGGGATGAAATAAGCCACCAAGCACGATTCCTTCTGGAAGGCCACACCTTTTGCAAAGCAAGGTTAACCCTTGAGCAAATAAAACCAGTAGATTTCAGAAACCGTTCGATTTCTCCAGTGACAAACGCATTGTCTCCTGCTGGCTCCACACACTCAAGAAAAAGGATCTGAATGCCGAGATAGAAAGCCGCCCTCAGCACACCTGTGAGACTGGCCGCACGTGGATCATTTCCTCCACGTCCGTCACCTAGGGCACTAAACGGTTGACAGTTGAATCCTGCTGTCATGGAAGCTGCTCCATGGGCACAGGCAGCAATGTTCCGAATCGTGTCGTTTTCTCCTATGTTGCCCACAATTGTGTCTACATTCAAGTGGGCTTTGTAGAGAGAAATCATGCGTTCATTTTGGTCTACGGCAACCACAGGGTGGAACCCCATTGCTATGGCTCCTTGAGTCAGTCCTCCAAACCCGGAGCATGCATCGATGACAGAATGCAAGGTTTCCCAGCTAGGCTTTGAGATACCAAAAATCCGTGATTGATCATCAGAAACCAGCAAAGGAGTTGGAAATTGCTTGCACATGATCGCATTCAATGCTGAAAAGGAATGGGAATCTCCCGACAGCAACCCTCTGAAACCAAACTTGGTGCCACATGGCACTGCAGAACAAAGGTGGTTCTCATGCGCTGGGTCAAAGCACAAAACATCTGCTCGAATGTCAATTCGACCTCCTTGATCTACACTACCAACAGTCATGGGAAAGCTGCTTGACATGGCTAGAAAAGATGGTGAACGAACCTGCCCAAGATTTGCGAAGAACGACCGCACCCCTGGTAGATTTGGGCCCTCACTTGAGCCAAAATGGCTACGGAGTAGTTCAGACCACCAGTAAAATATGGAAACCGGAAGAACCATACCTAGTCTGAGACTCCAAGACCAATGCTGATTATTATTGGGGTTTACTAAGTTTACTACAGAAATGGGATCTAACTGGGATCTATGCTGTTGGGACTGCTGGGAATACTCGAGTCAAACGCCTGGTGGCGAGAATCGCAGATCTCCTGAGGATGTTCATCAACACAAATTGGGAGATTCAGCAGCACTATCTACGGTAGTCAACCAATGATTGGAGCTTCACTGAGGCCGCAGCCCTCAGGTTTGTGGTTGAATATGAATCGTTGCATCCCATCTATAGTGTCAAGATTGGGGTACAACCCGTTACACCCCAAACAATGTCGCAACTGTGGTAACGACTGGCTCAATTGCCCTGCCACTAGGTGTACCTCAAAAATCCACCAGCATCGCCCCAGAGTTCCAGAGTCGATGAAGTGGTTTCAACATGTTTCAGCACCCCTGAACATTGTGAGCCATTGGCAGTCATCATCCTAAGTAGATGGAAAATACGGAAAATTATATACAAATGTATACAGTAGTATACAGAGTATCTGAAGCCATCAACGAAATGCAATTCCTGTGGCAATCAAGGTGTGTCTTCGTCCAAAGGGCCTTCAGATTTCACACCTGTAACGCTGACTCGCGGAGAAGACTACCACCCGTACGCTCGCTCAGGTCTCAGAAAACTGGAAAAGTCCGACCCACTTGCAATTTTCGGCTCAATCTCTTGGAGATAGAGACATTGCAACCTCTTGGGTCCTTTTCAAATACTGGGATTCTCTCACCCTGAAAGGTGGAGACTGGTGCTGTCCACCAGTTTCTGGCGCATCGCAAGCACATTGAGATTTTGCAATGCCTTGCTTTCAAATGCTTTCAAATTCAAACTATATATACTTGTGACACTGAAGTGCTGAAAAGCAATGGCAAAGGCCTGCAGTGTTTCTTGGAAGTCCTTGCATTGTCTTTTTAGTCGCAAACTTCAGATTCTTGTTCTTTGATTATCACAAACTTCAGAGTCATGCAGTCATCTTTGAACGTCCTGGAGGCAAGTACCTATTACTCTGTACTAACTATGACAAATGGAAAAATCGTGGCCAGACCAACCAAATAGTCGGAGACAGCTAAACTGAGTCGCTCTGAAGCATGTAGGTGCCTCACAAATGTTGCGTGCAGAAAGGCAAGTTGCACCTGTCGTGTTCTAGACCAAGCGATAAATCATGACACATCATGGCCTTTGATAGTATTTGGGTGTGTCTTACCCCTTAATTTGGCGATTGATCATAATTTTCCGCTTGAGGTACAGTGTCCCCTATTTTCAGACAAACCCAGTTGTGTCTCCCCAAAAATGCGGGAGACGATCTAGCTTCCAGAGTTGGGGCTCTACTGATCTGATCATCGACCAAGGTTGCATCAGACAGGTGCCGGGAAGGAACCAACATGGCATGCTGATCATCATTACAGCAATAGTGAACCTGTCAGCAGTCGACTCACATCTATGCAAAGTCAACCCAATTTGGGCTTGAAGGATAATACTTCACATACCCAAAAACCCGCAATTACAACATATTAGTTGAATGGTCCAACTGTTGGCGAAGTCCTTGAATATCTGAATATCATTTGAGTTGCGCTTGATTTGCCACAATGACATACCAGAAATGGTTTGCGATTTCTCCATAACCATACCCAATCGGATGCTTCTGATTGGCGTTACCCCACATTACTAACCATAGCGTAACCATCATTTTTCATCGCCAAGACACCGAGGATCACAACCAAGGTAGCGGTCAGTGGTGCAACAAAGGGACATCCATCTGGGGATACACGACAGTGGGAAGATTCCAACATAAACAATAGGTTGATACAGGCTGACCATGGCTGACCTAGATTGATGTGCTTGTGGGGTTGATATCCATGTATGCTGGACTTTTGCAAAAATCATGAATAGAATGGATACCAGTGATGATGGATATTGTTGGTGGAGGTTGGATAGAACTTGGTGTTGGAAATGAACATCAACCGCTGAAGTCAGAGTGTGAAGGAGTCATGCGGACCATTGGTTGAAGGGTGATGAGCATCCACACACCAGCTATCTGGTGTGAAAACAAGGCTAGTGAGGTTTTTTACCCATAGATAAGAGAATATCACTGATGTTGGGTGTAAGAATGTTGCACACAAACAGTTGACTTCATTTGAAAAGGACATGGGGATGTCATTGACGACCGTAAAAGGGACACACATGCAATTCATATCTGTAGGTGTACCTGCATATATCGCATTCTGAAGTAAATAGATAGAATATGGGATAGAATATGGGATAGAATATGGGATTTGCAAGAATATGATATTTTCTTTAGGATTCCTTCAAATTCCGGTATTCTATCTCCTTCAGGATGACTATAATTGTATAATACATATGTCATGACCGTCTTTCGCTGCTTTCATGTGTTCTTCCGATCTGCCTTCAGGCCACACGACATGCCCAACCCATCCAACAATGATGGGACATAGCAGCCATAGCAATGGAGGGCATAAACGATGGATGCGTCCCTCATGATACGATGATAAAGAATATAATATTTATATTTAGTATATCGGTAGTCATTTCCACTCATACACTCATGATATATCACAATATATACGTAGAGAGAGTGTGTATAGATTCCACGATGTGGTGAGGCGGGTGAATCTTTTGGGGATCCTTCCCTACTGTTCAAGAATTGGCATGATAAAGCACTGGAATTTGTGGAAGCCTATTCTCTTTTTTGGGACAAACCCATATCAGAGTATCCCAATTATGTTTGATAAAATGAATAAAATGTATTTGTGTATATATGTATATATATGTATATATATATATATGTTTATATATATATATACGTATATATATAAAAGTATATATATATATATACATATATATATATACATGTATACATATATACGTATATATATATATATATGCGTGTGTGTGTGTGTTGGAGCACCCCAATTTGATGGCATACTATCACTTTCCACATCAAACTTGTCATAACTTGGGATATCCCGAATTTTCGGATCAATTCACGAAACATCGGGATGTAGAACCCTTTATCACTGATTTATCGCCATGCACATTCGCCACTTACCACCTGGCTCTTCACCGGGGTTGTGCTGCTCGAGGCACAACTTTTCAGTCTGCAGAGCTTCATGACTCGTCCCAGGCGAGCGAAACGCTCCAGCAGAAGCGTTCGCAACACCTTGGCGAGCCCCAGTTGAGGCAGTTGGTGTCTCAGCATGGGGGATCTAGCACTTGGCCATTTCAATATCGAGAATTGTATAGAATTAGCATAAACCAATTTGAAGCCACGCTGAACTAGCCAGTATCTGATTAAAGTGATATCCAAGGTACCCGTATGATCACTTTTACTTTTCTCTCATGTAATACCATGTAATACCAACAAAACAACAATAAATATGTTAAAATGGTACCCCAAATGATCGAAATAACTAAAAGCCATATGATCAGGAGCCATGAGAACTGTGTGAAGCGATCCTCTCTATATTCGCCCGGCTGAGAATTCAGATGCTGAAGTGGACTTCTTGAAGTGGTGTAGCAAAACCGTATGAAAACCCAATCCATGCGTATATACAATATGACATGTATACACATACATGTATATATATATACATGTATATATATATATATTATGTATATAGTATATATGTATACATCTATATGCAATTATATATATATATGTAGTATATACATGTATTTGTGTTCATATGCATTTCAAAGCTAGATCAAGCTGGACATGCCAAAATTGATGCATCTTTCATGCAACTATTCATTCCCAATCAAAGGCATCAACTTTCATGTACCAGAGCAGTGCAGGACAAGTTGCTGGCAAATGAAAGACATGATCAAAGTAGATCTCTGTCACCGCAATGAAGTCCAGGACATTCATCTGGGCGGTGCTTTCGACATGTTCAGTTTTATACACACCTTGAGGTCCAACATATATGGGGGGTTCTTAAGTCATAGGGGATCCCCGAAACCATTGGTTTCAAGACTAAGTCATGGTCTAATGACTATGATTTGGGGGTACCACCATGACTTAGGAAACCTCCATATGTAAAAGAGCATGTAGAAGAGTTCTGGTGAACTTGCACATTTGCAGTGGGAATCACATGTTGCTTGACCTATCAGCAGTTTTATACAGCAGTTCCAGGTAAGTACCTGTTCGGAAACACCAATTCTGTTAGCTCTATGGTCAATGTCTGTTTTTCTACTCTTCTGGTGGTGGTTTTCGAATGTCAACGTTGGACACCTGCCCTTAGAAGAAACCCAAGAAGCACATGGCAGCCATTGGCAACAGAGTCGCGCACAAAGCGCGGTCCAACTTCAGCACAAGAAATGGAACAAACAGCCTAAAAATATCTAAAAATCACGAAACCTGTTGGTTGAAAGAGCCTTGAATTTCACCCATAGCGCTTTGGAAAATCAATTCTGTCCCAAGATGTCTGTTGACGTCCCCAGCAAAGCTATCCAAGTCCAAGCCAAGATACCGGATCCGAGAAAAACATGAAGCCGGCCATACCTCGGTTTTCCAATATGTTGCCATATTTATATATATATATATATTATATATATGTATATATATATATATATATGTTGCCACGGTTTTGGAAAGTGCCAAGATGTGCAAAGCATCCAAGGATTTGGCGTGAAAAAACATCCAGGCCCCGCCTTTTTCCAACCATGGGAAAACCCAGGGAGTTCGGGCGAGTCCGGAGTACCTCTCCGGTGATTTCACCACCTGCAGCCTGGCAATTTCCATCTCGATCGTCCTATGAGTGTCCCATGTATACCATCCATGAACTTTGGAAAGCCATCCCCATAGCACTTGGAGTGCTTCCATGGGCTCAAGAAATGCCCAGTTTGAATATGGCTACTAGTGGGTGTTCTAGGCGCTTATCCCCAAAGTGTTCACCAACTACAACAATCATCACATTCTTGAGAAATGGAAATGGAAATATGTTACATCATATATTCACTTTTCTCCACGTGATTAGAAGTTGTAAGACCACAACCAGCTTCGAAAATGGACATTGTTGTTATTATATATTATATTATATTATATATTATATTATATATTATATTATATATTATATTATATATTATATTATATATTATATTATATATTATATTATATAATATATATTATATTATATTATATATTATATTATATATTATATTATATTATATAAAATTATATAAAATGAAACAATATGAAACAATATATTTTCAAAACAAAAGTCAAACAAAATATCCAAGCCTTCACTCTCCATTCACTATCCTGTGACCAAGGCACAGGGAGCCTTCGGGCTTAAGGCCATATGTGCTAACAGTCGCAACAGCAGTTCCAGAGTGAAAGCCACCGCGAAGAAGATGTCAAAGCCTCGGAAAACGTCAGAAAACGTCGGAAAACGACGGGGTTCAGTTGCTCAGATTTCCAAAGAAACTGGGTGGGGTTCAGATGTGTTTTTTCAATGAATAAGGTTTTGGAGGGTGTGTGTGTGTGTGTTTGTGTGATTCCAGATGGTTTAAGTATGATCTTAAGATGCTTTTGGCAAAAAAAGTATTAAATAGATGTGTGTTGTTTACTGATGTGAATGTGCATAAATACACATCCAACAAGAATAGGACTTTTCTAGCGCAAAAAGAGCATCTAGCCAACAGAAAGGGGGTTTCGTAGTTGCCTGCCTGGCTTTGAAACAGGATTGACCCATTAGTGGAAGACACCAGGATCTCCTGCGCTTCGACGTCTTAATGAGGACGTATCCAATTTTGGAACCTTGTCAACTTGGATAATTCTTTACCAATGACCTGATCCAAGGGCGTTTTCATGGCTTCTCCAATTCTGGCCAACATTTTTCTTGTGAGCTCGTTTGAGGTTGCCATCAACTCTCCAAATGAATAGACCCGTCTACGAGCGACAATATTGACTACCTAGTTCACTGTCCAACATGAACTTATCTCCACCCAAAATAATTAATTCTTGTAGATCCTTATATTGTTTTCTGGTCATTCATACTGTGGATCCTACATCTCCGTGACATATCCTGTCTTCTGTACATCTCATCTCCATCTGCTATCCCCGTCCCAATCATCATTCACCATCCCATCATCCCACCATATCGTTCATCATCCCAGAATGACTCATCATCTGAATTATCTGAGTTTAAGGATTCTTCTCCAAGCAAAATTCCACTCTCATCTGTGGCAAACCTGAGGTTTCCGGCCGAGCCATATAGCGTACTCCTCGGAACTATAAGCCTGGCCATGACGATTTCAAATGGAGGATTTAGCGATCACTGAAGCTGCTGCGGTAAAACCGGAAAACCCTATGTTACGTTATATAAAACACCATTTGGGGATGGTAATATCACGGATAGCTTATTGTTGGTTCCAACACATCAACGAAACTTGAACCAGGAGATGGACTGGGGAATTCGGGAGTACAGTGGGGATTTCAGCGCAAGAATGGGGTGGAAGATGATGGGAAACATTGGGGACCAATGGGATATGAACGACAATATGATCTGGGTGTGTAGAGTAAATGACTATGAACCTTGAGAAATTGCGGGCGTCCTATCTTCAGAAAAAAAAAAACAGAGGATTGGTGCACAACTGGACCACGCGTGGGGTGATGTCCACTTCTCACTTGGATGATTCGTCTCATCAAACCTTTGCACTGGAGTTTGGGTTCCTGTACCCTTCAGTGTCTCTGAAAACTCCGGGAAAGGAACCATGTAGCTAAGTGCGGGATCCAACATAGGACATGTCTCCCAAACACCAAAAGGCCCAAGATTGTCTTTGCCACAAAATGGCACTCAACTCAATTGTGAAACAATCCAAAAATAAAAGTACTTGATGTGGTGCTCAGTGATCAAACCTACACCCAAGAATATACCGCCTCTTTGGAGTAACCCTCCAGAACATTAGATGGAAGCTAAAATCTCTGAATATCATCGGAAAATATGTCAAACAGAAAAAGAAACAAACCGTACAGAGAATGACTGTAGTCTGTTTGGATGCTCACAGGATGCTCACAGTTGTACGACGACTTGTCCGGTTTTGGGCTGCCAATGTTTGACCCCCCACCCATGCCTCACTTGATAGGCTTCTTTGGAGATTCCACCATAGTCCAATCGACATCCCGGGGGAGTTACCCACTCTTTGACCACCACGTTTTATTTTCGGCAACGTTTCACCCCCCGGGAAATGTAAAGACCTTGAACATCCTTGAACTATATATCCCGAACACAAAGCAATAGTCACTGGTTTGGGGACACTATCACGGGCAAAACTATGTTTCTTCATGATGCTTCGAAACATCTCATGCATTCGGTGTTTGTCGGTTGGAACCCCCATAGATGTACGGGTTTGCACATGGCCCCCAATCCACAGGTGGTAGTGAAGCTTCATGTAGGACACACTTCTAGATGACGAATCCTGTTGGTCGCACAAGTGGCTATGTCCAGTGTATGTCATGTATCTGGCTGATTCATAGAAGTCAATTCACCAACCTGAAAGAAATGCATGTTGTGACAATGGCCCCTACTAAATCATCATGGATACCATCTGGTAATTGAACATAGCTACAGAAAATCATCACATTTAATAAATCGTCTAGAGATGGACCATGGCTTCCGTAGCTGTGGTGAATCATTGGAGGGTATCTAGGGTGACATCGCGAAGGCCTCTTTGTTGCCGCCCGAAATGATGGGCTCGGCGATGATAACCCCCACCGACAGAACAACAATGCCTGGCATTTTCACGGGAAACATCGCAGAGATATATGGGGAAAGCTGGGTTGAATGGAGGTTCATGGCGGCTTTAATCCTGGTTTAATCGAAGTTGATATAAAATGATATAAATAATTCAACATTATACATTGGATACCATTATACGATTTTTTTGGGGGAAGAAGATTCTATGGATTCCAGCGAGAAAATTCACCAAGGTACCAGGATGTTCATACCCATTTGGGCCAGGGCCCCCAGGGACGAAGCCTGGGTCCTGAGGTACCAACCATTCTGAAGGATACATTGGATAATCACCTTCCAAAAGATGAGACTCAATGCCATCATTGCTTGCACACGCTCACTTTGTTGGTTTATGGTTGTCCCATGTTGTCCCCAATTTTCTTCTTTCATATGGCTATGGTTTCAAGATGTCACTGGATCCCCAAAAGATGCCAAAATATGCCAGTTTTCTCACCCAGTTTTCGGTGATCCAGGCATGAACAATTTGGACAAAATGGCCGTTGTTCACGAAGATTGGGTTTCTCTGTAAATAGGCTACCCTTATGTACCCTTGAAATGTGGTGGTTGATCACTATGGTTTCCTTAATTCAAATAGCTGTACTGCCAAGGGGTACATATACCGTACACCGCGGAAAAAAACATGCACCGACCCATCTCACCAAAGATTCCCGAAACCCCAAGAAATTCTGCGTCATGGAACCCATCATGCTATAGACAATCACCGCTGCGCTGCAGGAGCTTTCAGGCCTGGCCGGGAGGCTGGATAGTTGACACCACCGATTGTCTGGTGTTGAAGAAGCATGGAATATGTTAAAATCACCAACTTTGCCGAGTAAAGCACATGGTTGTAGCTGAAAAACCTGTGCCCGTGCCCTTTACTTCTCATCTCAAAAGATCTTACAGAAGAGCCTGTGTTTATCTTGGTTTGGATGTGAAATAGTACCCATTTGCGGGACAATGCTTTTAAACCTATCCCCATGCAATTTTAGCTGACCATCTTCTAAAATCCGGGATGAGAAGTGAACAAGAAATGATAATGCAAACCAACGGTTCAAATTTTACTTACCTTTGAGCAGGTGTAGGTCCAACATGATGTCGAAATACAAAACGAATCACAAGGCCAACCTATTCCACATCCAGCAACATGATCCCAGTCTTCAAAGTTGTTGGGTTGATTTCCAGTATATTATCCAGGAACTAGAAATACGTAAACACAAACAAATCATGAACCCGTTCCCCCAAAATCTACGCAAAACTGTCCAAATCTTCCAGCAATGGAAGAGAAAATGACTGAAGATACACCAATCCAAATCCAAGCCCCCGCCAAAAAAAAGAAACATGTTGCTCATGTGTGTTCATGGTTCCTATTCCACAATCTATTTTGGGTACAGCCAGACTTTGGCGCCTCTCGAAATGGTCCACAACCCAGGTGGCCCATCCCGGGTTTTGGCCGATGGTGGATTGCGATATCGTGGCCTGAAGAAAAGAAACAAAGACTTTTTGGGCAAATTGTGTGACTTTGACCAATTTCATGGGTTCAATTACACATATTTCAAACAAAATAATCCGTTTTGGCGATGACAAAACTCCGACTTCATGTTTGGGGTGGAAAAAAACAAACCATTATCTGGGGGGCAAATGAATATTGTTACGAGACTGAAACCCGTTGTTCTACTTTTTGGGGACGATTCTCCATACTAGCTCCATCATCTATGGTGAAGTCAGGTGGTCAGGCCCTCCATCACCCAGGTTTGATTGCGTATAATGATCGCCCAAGGGCAAAGTTGTGTACAGTTCCCAGATATATTGCGGTTATTGGGGGTTGACCCAAATATAATGGGTGATGTTTACCCAAAGTGGGATAGTATAATAGCCCCGGGCCTTTCATTTCTGCACCTTAACACTAACAGCGCATTGCCGGTACAGGAAACGAAAAGAGTAAAAAAACGATAAGAGTAAAAGTAGAATGATACAGGGTTTTTATACAAGTCTAAGTTGTGTAATAAAGAATCTTGTAAAAACAACAATTTTTACTGTATCATGCCCATATTAGATTGATAAACCATGGTTGACTGGCTGGCACAAGTTTGGGGTCACCTCAAGACTTGATATTCATATCTGTTGGACCACAAATAAAACCAACCGGCATTTATATTTTTTTTCCCCACTTGGCAGGCGAGGGCCTCTAGATTTTATCAGGGTTGCTTCCTCCTCTTCCTCCTCCTTGCTTCTCCTCCCTCTCCTCCGGCAGCCTCGGATCTCAACTGCGAGCTCCAGATCTCAGTGGGCACTGGAGAACCTCAACCGCGAGCTCCAGATCTCACTACCGGACCTCAACCGCGCGCTCCAGATTTCAGTGGGCACTGGGACCTCAACCGCGGGCGCCAGATCTCAGTGGTCCGGCAGTGCCCATGTCAGAGAAAATGTCAGAATAGATGCCAGAAAGGATGCCAGATAGGATGTCAGAAAATATATACTAGATGAGATGTCAGTATGACCTGATTGCCAAAGTCTTCCGAAGTATAGCAACCAAAAGATGCCGAAAAGTGTTTCTAGGATGGCAGTTCCATGATGTTTCTCCATGTGTGCTTGCAAGCGTTCAATTTGTTTAACCACTATTCGGTGGTTGCCATAAGCCAGCTTGGGGAAGTTTACATCTAAACTATAGTTTCTGGCGGCGGTCTTAGATCCTGATCATTTGATCGATTCTGGCGACACGGGTGATCACTCTCGGTAAAGTAATTTATGTAGATTTGGGTTTGTCTGACACTAACGTACCCATCAACCACTGGTTTATCTTTGTCCCTTCGTATCCCACATTTCTAGACAGACCCATTTATTCTGTGGGAAACCCAATAATGATCTGTAGCAAAATTGCAAGTGGGGTGTTCATAAACTTTGCGAAAGACCAAAAGACATTCCACCTTTTGCCTCCTTTTGGGTCTTCAGAAAACCTTGCAACAACATGGTGTTTCTGACTAGGTCTATCATATAATATCTCCGCCGACCCCAGCCGATGGCAGGGGGAGCGCGCCAGAGAAAAACGGCCATTCCTCCTTCAACGCTAAGCTATGTCACAGCAAGGCTGCATCTCCAAGCTGCCTTGGAGCTAGTTGCTTGTAGGCTCAGAAGGCTACGGCTCCATGCGGTGTTCAGGGGCAATGCTGTTTCAGTGGCTGGGCGCTGCACTTTGGAGCGAGTTTCTTGTAGATGCTCAAGGCCTCATCCGTCCTCCATGGCCGTGCTGCTTAAGGCTTGACATCTTTCTTGGCGACAATATTCCACGATTGCACCGCAAGTAGGGCATGCATGCTTGTGGACGCGGCCACAAACGACACCAGGACGCACGTGAAATAGGTGGCTACAAACAGAACGATGATTTACCTGGCCAGTCTGCACTGTGCTGCTCGCAGTTTTTTTGCTTTGTAGACGGGCAATGCCACTGATGATTCTTTCTGTGCCTATCCAAGCACAAATTCAAAATAATATCGGACTTGGGATGCCAAGTTGTCAGCCTAGATGATTTACAAACATAAAACGTTTTGCATATTAAGTGTCCCCTGCGCATGCAGTGACTGTGTTTGTATAATTATCTCATTCTCACTGCATCTCACAAGTTGATATTGGGACAACAGGGGTCAGTGGTAGTGGGCGGCAGCCTTCAAAGCCCTTAAAGTCCGAAAATGCCCTCGCCGTTTCCGGTGTACCAACTCGCGCTTTGGTGTTTTGGGGGCTCAAAAAGCCGCGGAACAAACTTAAAAACGGGCTTGTCACCAAGCAGGTCTGGAAGGTCCATTCCAGACACTTTTTGGTGGATCTTTGATGCGTTCTTGTTGCATGCCAAAGGCCAGAACAAAATGTAAAAACAAAGCCAATATGACGCTTTTGGGGGCGTTGTGCTTAGGCAAAACTGCTTAAAAGCAGCGCTATGTTCAACACACTACTTCGTGCTTGGCGCGGCGCACATCACCACCATCATCAACAACGGCAACAGCACCAGCACCAGCACCAGCACCAGCAGCAGCAGCAGCAGCAGCAGCAGCAGCAGCAGCAGCAGCAGCAGCAACAAGAACAAGATCAAGAACGACAACACAATGACAGCGACAGCAACAGCAACAGCAGCAGCAGCAACAACAAGAACAAGAACAAGAACAAGATCAAGATCAAGAACGACAACACAATGACAGCGACAGCAACAGCAGCAGCAGCAACAACAAGAACAAGAACAAGAACAAGATCAAGAACGACAACACAATGACAGCGACAGCAACAGCAGCAGCAGCAGCAGCAGCAGCAACAACAACAACAACAACAACAGCAACAGCAACAACAGCAACAACAGCCAACCCGCGTGGATCCGGAACATGTTTGGCATCGCTGGTGTGCGAAAAGACCTACAATGTGTGTGTATATATATATATTTATCTGTGTGTATATATATATATATATATTTATACACATATTATATCCAATATTATCTAATTATATATATATACATGTTTACTTTATATGTGTATTATATTGCAACTCATGTTGTGTCACCATCGCAGCGCAACAGGTACTGCAGCAGCTAACCCCATGATTCTGTCAATCAAAACCCAATCTCTTGGTCAAACCACCATGCTTACCAAAATTCTTGTCTCTTTCTTTCTCCGAACCCCATAATTGTGGTTGGTCAAAAGTGCTGGCCAAGACAGCTAAAGACCCAATCGTTTCTGTCAAAGCCCGATCTTTACCGGTCGAAGTTCTGAATGCCATCATTTTCATTTGTACAGCCATGATCAACTTATTATCAGTTATCAGATAATCAGATGGTCTCCCCAGGTTTTCACATCTTTGCACCAGTTTTCCAGGTGCTTTCCCAGTTTTTCAGATGGGTTTTCTCCAGTTCTTCAGGGCCAAAATGGCCATCAGCAGGCCTTCGGAGCATCGTCCTCCACAAGGATCCTCTTCGTTAAGGTCTCCTTAATGAGCGACATTGAGGCCTCAGAATCGACATCGTAGCAAAGATGAGGGAAAAAAAAAGGCTACATTTTATGGGAGATCCTCAATATTAATGGGATTATATATTGCTATACTATGCTATACTCATATCAGTGTTACGAATCATTTTTATTCTTACTATGCCCTCTGGTAATTTAAGAATTTGATATATGAAATGGATGAAAATGGCCTCGATGATGTACCTATTCAACATGTTGAATGTCCATAGCAAACTGTTGACTTACCAGAGGGTAATATTAGTATCGTGATCATCATTGAATGATACTTAAATGCTCGCTACGAAAAATATCAACAAAGAAGTCTGTAATAGTCAAACCAACTATTCAAAGCTTGACGTTCAATTGAAAAATCAAGTGGAGAATCCGCCGACCCCGGCCGACAGCAAGGGGGAGCGCGTTAGGGAAGAGAGGTTGCAGGCAGCAGGCAGCTGGCAAAAGCTAGCAGGCAGCAGCAGCAGCTGAGCAAGAGCAGCAGCAGCAGCAGTAGCAATAGGAGCAGCAGCCGCAGGAGCAGCAGCAGCAGCAGGAGAGTCTTCTTTTGCTAGATCCAAAAATTTCTTCTTTTTCTAAGGTTTCAGAAGCAACGTTAGGCAGTTTTTGGGCGCGATTTTCGCATCGGCTCGTCCTTCAGAGGCATGG
>BGPT01000950.1:0-19818 GCA_003297045.1 Symbiodinium sp. clade C Y103 | reverse complement strand
CAGCTGCAGCAGCAGCGGCAGCAGCAGCGGCCAAAGCAGCAGCGGCCAACACCACCGCGGCCAAGACCGCAGCAGCAACAACGACGACGACGACGACGACGACGACGCCGACGACGACGACGCCGCCGACGACGACGACGCCCACGCCGACGACGACGACGACAACGACAACGACAACGACAACGACAACGACAACGACAACGACAACAACATCGACAACGACAACGACAACGACAACGACAGCGACAACGACAACGACGACGACGACAACAACCATCGGTCCAACGTAGGCGATGCTAGGACCACCGCGGGCCAACATAAAGCCGACGACCCTCTTCAGCGTCCCTTTCCTTNCGATGCTAGGACCACCGCGGGCCAACATAAAGCCGACGACCCTCTTCAGCGTCCCTTTCCTTGCCGGCGCCCGGCTGTCAGGCGTAAGCCTTTAAATAAACCAGTTCCATAGATCCTGCAGGGGGGTCCAACCTTGAAATTGATGCTGGATTTATCATGATATATCTACAGTTGGCTTTACAAACTAACTTATGGCCACATGAGCAGTGTTCAAAACCCGAAATGTCGTCCCAATCAAATCCTGGCTGGTTCGGATTTCTCAGAATCTTGCATCATGATCGGTGCCAACAATGAATATCAAGGGTGGTATAATCTCGGAACTACCCTCTGGTGAACTAACATAACTATGGGAAATCACCATTTTTAATGGGAAAATCCACTATAAATGGCAATTTTCAATAGCTATGTTAGTTTACCAGAGTTTGTTGAATGCACGACCCGCGCGTGACCTGCTCAAGCGTGCACCCTTCAGGGGCGTCAAGCACCCACAGGCCGCTCGAAGCAAGGACGTTTTGCCAGCCTTGAAGGTGGAGGGTGCTGACATCCATCAAAAAGAGAGGATGGTCATATTAGTATGGAATGAAAATTATTAAATAGAATTGAATATGATTTAATGGGATGTATCTGTATAATTGTATAGCCAAAATCATGGGGTATTGTTGACTAATATTGATGGCTACCAATGATACCCTCTGGAACTGAACCACGTTTGGGATCCGCCATGCGGAACGCCAAGCTGCTCCAGCGGTGCCACAAATGGCCAGCAATTCTCCGGGCTGCACCTGGTGCAATTTGTGGTGAAGGGCTATGGATCAACCAGACATATGCTGGTAATATGCAATGTATGGCTATACAGCCATATGACTCTTGTGTGTATGTGTATATATATATATATATATATTATATATATATATATGTATCTCAATAAATTAGTCATAAGATTCCATGAAATATATGGCCATAGGTGAAAACCGATGGAATTCCTTGCTTTGCACCCCGAATTAGCTGGGGTATGGATGTTCATTCCCCCCCAAACATTGTATAATAGGTTCTGATCCATGTCCATATCATAATCCCGTCCAATGAAAAGCTGGTTGGTTTTCACAAGTCTTCCAATGAAATTGGTTTTCGCAACCGCCAATAAACTAGGTAGTTTCATCCACTATAGCCCATCAACAATGGTACTACTGAGGGTTCGAATAGCGGATGCCGCAGGCATTTTGAGTGGGACAAGTGGTGGTACTCTGTTGGAATTGAGGTACATACTCGTTTCAGACAAACCCAAATGGACATTTCAACCAACAAACATGGAAGAAACCAACAGTCAAACAATGTCAAAGCCCACAGTGCTTGATGATCTTGTTTGGAACAAACTTGTGAAGAGAATCGTTGCCAACAAAGGTAGATGACATAGATTGGATTGGATTAGATTGGATTTAGATTGAGATTAGATCAAGATCAAATAAGACTAGATTCAGATTCAGATTTAGATTTTGCTTTCATAGAATAGACTAGATGGACTAGATAACAGGTATTATAGAACAATGTAAAACATTTACACCCATCTCTACCAAAACTACTTCACATGTGTCAAACACACCTGGAACAGAATTGTGACCACCGTTGTGGCTAAAAAAACACAACACCATCCATTTTTTCAGGTATTCCGTTTATCCCGAGTCGAGCGCCTGCAGGTCAATATTGCAGAGACAGGGCCTCATGGTGAAGCCATGAAACAATTGGCAACTGTAACACCACGAGCGCCATTGAGACATGTCGTTTTTTAAGGAAAATGGATGAACATAGAGAGCTTATCACATACATATATACATATATATCGTTATATATACATATATGTAAAGGTTTCTTATATATATATGATTATGTATGTATGTGTACACATATATACTGTTTGTTGAATGGGAAACCTCTCTTAATCAACCAATGGGGAAGGGACGGACATCTACGTATGCCATTGAACTGCGGTTGCAACATGAAATTCAAAGTCCAACTCAAGCTTCTTTGGGTGCAGCTTGAGTTTCAGTGGAATGGATCTGAGAATAGGGATCAATAATGATCAATATATTAACCCGTGGATGATTCGTGACAGGGGGGTGGGGCGGGCCTGCATTGTCTGCAATCAAAATTAACCATAAACTGAAGATAACTCATCAACATGAGAATATGCCTGGCTTTGTTCCTGCGTGTGGTGCCTGAAACAAGCTAAATGCAGCAGCCAGGACCATCCAGCCTATAGTGTGAATATTCATAGTGGCTGTATTAAAGAGGACATGCCCATCCCCTTTTATGGGAAGATATATATAGATATATGTTTTTTTATAAGCAATGGTTTTGACCATGGCACAAACATGTTCATAATTGTCTTCGATTTCTGGTGATTCGAAAACGATGCGGTCCTGGGTCAAAAACTGAACCACCCTCCTGGTTTCCACATCAACAAAACTGGCAAATGGATGTTCATCTCAAATATCGTATCATAACTTTCATAGGTTTTCATCCATCCGCCTGCTTCAATCTGACCCTATCTGCTTATCTATGATTTCTCCATATCTTCCCAGGTACAATGAGGGGTCCAGCAGCTATAATAAGTTGGTTTATAACCCCCATTAACTTCAAATATATGAACCATAACTTCTAGTTAAATTGGAATTACCTGCACCAACTTAGATATCACAAATCAGCTATATATCCTTATAAATCATTATTTTTCTTCGCAAAATCCCTGTGTTTTCTCCCGCTCCAAGCAAGGTACAGTGGACATGGCTCGGCGGCATCGCTCCAAGCGAAACCTCAGCGAGGCGCCCCGTGATCTGCTGAGGCGCCCGTTGTAGAACGACTATATCATCTGATTGGTATAAAGCTATTATGCGATTAATAGATATTAATAGTATCGTTAGTATATCATGGTTGGGATATACCATGGTCATCTGCTTAGTATATTTATATATATATATATATGTATATATCAGTATAACTATTCTTATCATACTTGCCCCCCCCAGTTGTGTTTGTTGGTTTATAGTTTATAAACCCCAGGAAAACGAGTTCGTTAGATCTACATAGATCTACCATAAACCATAGTTAAGCCACTTATATGTCAACTTAGCTGACTATGGGGCCCCATCCTGTCTAATGATCGTTAGTACCTAGTATGAATTGTATGACCTAGTTAGTGTACAATAATGTATGATAATAAGTATATTGACGATTCTTATGGATGCCAATGTGGTTTATCAATGGCAATCTATTTATAGTTAGTCTGGCTAAATTGATATGATTCCCTAACTTGAGAAGTTGGGCCATTTCGGGAGAGCTACCCAGTTACTAAGCATCCCGGTGAAGTCGCGACGTGCGGTGATATTTGTATCGTTGAACTAGTTTTTAAGTCTATAGGTTAATGCCAGTTACTAAATGTTTGATTTGACACCTGGCACACTAACTTACTTGATTTTCTCCTCCCTGAAACTGGTCGCTGTTTGCAGAGGGGGAAATAAGAAATGGACCCAGTTCCAAGGAATGAGGCGCATTTGTATATTACATACATTGATCTACGTGATATACTACATAAGCAATGATCATCAAGGATTCCGGATCATCGGAAATAATCATTGAAACAGACATCGCACACGAAATCCTCCATTGATGCCAGCATGTAGTGTAACATGTTGTGTAACGTGTGCTTGCCGCGCAACCATCCCTTCAGCCGAGATACAACCTTTCATATCCAGGTAGCAACCCTCCACCTGCCAGGTCAACGTGCTCCGACTTCTTGGGAATGCGCTCCCAACAGATGATTCACATCTTTCTTGATGTTTGATTCATTGGATTGGTTTAAGGGAAAATGTACAGGAAACCTCTATATCTGATGGGAAAATCCATGGTTTCCTGTAAATTTTCCCATTAACCAATCCAATGTTTGATGATGTTTGTGATGTCGGAATTGAACATGGAATTCTCCGCTTGCAAGATCTGTCTTTCAACCAACATCTTGACCCGTAGCTAACGATTGCTAACGATCCGTCCCCTTGTTTTTGCTGCATGTCCGGAGCTCCCGTTCCGAGCAACAAGCACTTGAAGGACGGATTCCCTAAATCAAAGTGGCGAATCATCATGCTCCCATATCGGTAAAAAATCACATGACCATAACTTGGGGACCAATGCCATAGTTTCAAACACAGACCGCCTCGCCTCCTCTACATGTGCCACCTCTTCCTGTTGCAAAACAGCCTGGATCGGGCTCAAACGTCTCAACTGGTGCCGGGCTACCAGTTTTCCTAGATCTCTATAGACCAGAGCGGACATCATTGAACATTTCGCCCAGAGAAGCATTTCTAGAAGGAATTTGAGTATATATGGGTGAGTAAAACATCTAGCTGCATGGTTTTCAAAGCAAAATAGATTGTTTGTGTTCATTTGCAAAAAAAATGGTCCCATGGTGTCCCATAGGTATTGATCCATCACGATCGATCCCGTTTCACGTTCCAAACCCATCCTTGATTTTGGTGTTTCAAAGAGGCAATCTCGATAGAACCATGGTCAATAATTACCCACAAATATGGATGTCAGCGAATCGTCACCAACCAGACTGTAGATACTTGTGAAGTATACACAATTCTAGAGATATACAACACACATGCCAATGCTTGGTCCCAAAAAATGAATGCCAATGCCTGCCAATCGTGCCATTCTTCGCTGATCATGGCCATCTTCGGATGATGATCAACCACTGGAAGTTTCGGGCTGCTACTGCCGCCTCCAAGTGGCCAAAAGCTGCGAGCTTCGGGGACTTCAGAATCTTCAGTATCGACCTGGGATGTTGTCGCACTGGAAGTAATCATATGACCATCAATGATGCATTTAGTTCAGAACTACACATCTTCAATTCGATGTCATTGTACAACGTGATCCAATTTATGTTAACTATACTTACATTGAAGCAAATCCTGTTTGATAATGTATATAGCTATTTGTACCAACATAGATATAATTCATCAATTCAAAGTGAACCACCAAGCATCTTTACATGCTACATATCCAGGTATATGACCATCCTTTGGTTGCTAAGCTTCGTATTTTGAACTACCAACTAACTGAGGATACCTGCAACGGCTCCAAGTTGACATATACCGGATCTATGAACACATGCAGCTGTATGTGTATATATATATAACTATATATATGGGGGTTTCCATAAATGGGGAATCCCCAAAATGAATGGTTTATGATGGACAATCCTAGTAAAATGGATGATTTGGGGATACCCCTATTTTAGGAAACCTGCATATATGTTCAAACATATGCATGTTCAAACATACGTATACATATCCGTGTACGTATTCTACTTATGGTTCGGTAACATCTATTCAATCATATGTATATATATATATAATATACATACATAAACATAAACATGTTCACGTCATTTCACGTCTATTTGTTGTACCACCAATGAATACCCATGACTTGTATATTCCCATCAGCTGACATGCCTTGGGCACCATGTACTTGGTGGCCCTGTTTCACCATCGTATGGGTCCTGATTCATGCCTAGTGCACTATCGCCGCACTTTCCTTGGCTTTTTTTTGGTACAGTACTGTCGTGACTATATGGGGATGGGTTAAAACCTATTATTATTATTATTATCAATTTTAATGATTTAATGGGATGAACATCCATTTACCAGCTGTTTGGGTTCACTAGGTACCAGGGTTTTGACTCATAGCCATATAACCTCCCAAAAAAATCACCGTGAAATCGCCGACTTGGGACCATCATCCCAGGACAATTGAGCTCGGGGCAACTGTCTCAGCAGATATTGACACTGCAAGAAGACCACGAACAGAACCTACTGCCAGAGCGCTGACACCGTTGCGGAATGAAGGTTGTCGCTACAAAAAAGAATAGTGGCCTTTACCTGGTCAATGTAGTGAACCTTGAATGGTTCTTTGATAGAATCCCCCTCAATTTTTGACTTCATGTTTCAGGTGTGTGTAAAATTATGGAGAAAGCCATCCGATGATATTTGATGTATACTTTGGCATCATATCCTCTCTGTGAAAGACGTTGAGGGCGAGGTTGACAACCTTCCGAGTCGTCCTAATGCCCAGAACCTGTCAAGGTCGATGTTCGATTGTTAGAAACCACCTTTGTTTGGATCATACCCCTCTACGCTGATCTATTAGGTAGATTCCACCAATAAGTAACCCAAGTTTGCCCTACTTCTTGGTAGTAGTGTCAACACTCACTTGTCACCATTGAATAAACTCATATTCATTGGAATCAACCAATGTATCGAACCCCTCGTACAATGGATGGTTTCAAATCCAAACAAAAAACATGTGGTTCCTTTGGTGCCTATATTTTGACTCCCCATTTATAGGATATCAGGATGGATCAAAATCTATGATGAACATCCATGGTTTTGAGCTATAGCCACATGGCTAGATCTAGCCCAAGTATCGTTGCACTTGGATGCACATCCCAGTTAGTAGGTGGTTTATAACCCATATAAAACGAATATATAGCTTGTGATATTCTATTGGTCCAACTGGCACATGATTGCTTGGTATCACTTACCAACATATCACGATCATATTGTAATCATAAGCATTTGACTCATATGACAAGCACGTTACAATCATATGATCATACCCGACCAGAGCTTAGAGCTCAACTGGCGGCTCCCATGCAAAAACAAACGTTACAATCCTATGATACCCTCTGGTAAACTAACATAGCTATTGAAAATTACCATAGAAATAGTGGAATTTCACATTGAAAATGGTGATTTCCCATAGTTATGTTAGTTTACCAGAGGGCATCATATCATGTTCACATCTGACCGGATGTTCGCCTCTGTCGGCAGCCAACGGGCAGAGGCCACAAGCACAGCCAAGGCCTAGGTCCCGGAGACCCTCCGGCGCCGTTGGTTGTTGGTTAGGTCATTTTTTTGTAGTAAACAAATTGAAGCAATGAACTATCACTTCAACTATTGGTTTATAAGTTCAATGAACTATAGAGGTTAAATGGGTATATAGCGGGATTTAGCGAACAAGATCAATAAAGTAACGTACAAGGTCGGGTCCCAAACGATAGCTAAGTGGGTGCAAATAACTTCAATGACTAGGGTTTATGGTGAATACATTTTTTATCTTCATGGGTGGTACAAACCAAGTTGTAACTGGGGGTGCCCAACTTTTACCTTCTGATGATACCGCGGGACATAATGGTGATGACATGGTGATGTACTAGGATATAATAGGATAAAGGAGATGGGTCACACGATGTGCCTTCGCACTAACTGAGGCTTTGGAAGATCAATGCTTTTTATCAATGGATTGATTCAAGGGACAATATATGGGGGGTTCCGAATACCCAAAAATGGATGGTTTATAATGGAAAATCCATCTATAAATGGATGATTTGGGGGTAGCCCTATTTTAGGAAACCACCATATTGGATTTAAAGCATGACTATATCATGACCATCCACGGTTGTGGTCATCCCACCAGTATGATCCGTCATCAGAAATTGATTTCATGATCTTGGGATATATATAAACAAGACTCCAAAAAAACATATTCATGATGCCCAAAACCCATTCAACAAGCAGCAAGCAGTTCAAGGTAATAGTTGGATGACTATCCAATACATCTGGATAACTTACCTCTGAAAAGTGAAGAGCCCCTTCGGGATGATTCTTCCAATTCTCGATGGACAATTTCCAGATTTTGGATCACCAAGGACTGGGGTCATCTAATCCAATTTGACCACGGCACACATATATTCAGGTGAAAACCCAGCATTTTTGTGTTGCTTACCCTCCGCTAATCAAACATGACCATGGAAAATCCACCAATCATTTATGGATGATTTTGCCATGAAAACCTCTATTTCCAAGAGATGTTCCAATGTTTTCCCTGATTTTCCCATGATTTTGCCCGAATTTTCTCATGATTTTGCCATGGATTTCTCATTTCTATGGCACAAAACTCAGCCACGTTCTTCCAGCAGGGCGCCACGAGCTGCGGCCAGCGGCCGAGGCAGAAGGCCAAGCGATGACCTAAGGGGATAAAGATTGGGTGAATGGAATAGTATGATTAATCTATTCCTATTAGATCCTATTCCTATTGGATCCTATTGATTTAGCATAATATGATATACATTATTGGGATTAATCTATTCCTATTAGATCCTATTTATGTAATAATATCATTACCCTCTGGCAAACTAACATAACTATGGAAAATCAGCATTTTGAATGGGAAAATCAATTATAAATTGCCATTTTCAATAGCTATGTTAGTTTACCAGAGGGTAGTAGATTAACATGATTCGTGATCAGTGAAATAGTGAAAAATAGTGTTTGATAATCATGATGTATAATGATGTATAATAATCAATGATATGATAATGGAATAGTAATCATATTCAAGTTATAAATGGCATATTTCAGGTTTTCATCATGTTTTTTTTACCATCTGCAAAACATATTCCATTGGATATCAATATATAAGTATGATAATGACATCCATGTGGAACAGCAAGGGGATACATATATGAAAATTGGATACGTTTAATAATCATGATGAACACTGTAAAATATGTTTTTGAAAATCAAACTATTCCATAGAATTATCCAACTATTCCATAGATGATCATGGAATGATTTTTGATACTTGATGACTTGATGATGAAGATGTACAGTATGATATAGAATAATCATAACCATCCCCCATGGTATTTCAGGGGTGAAGTTGTGAACGTTTTTTGTAGCTTATCAAAAATTATTCCCAAGATCGGGGCTATAGAATGAGGTTGCTGAGTTCCACTTTTTCCCCAAATGGGCTAAGCTACAAACTGCTCATTGATTTCATCAACCTTGACATGGATTGGATTTTCCAATGCTACAAAATGCCCATATCGTTTTCAAGAACCAAGTATACCAGGGAACCTCCTTCGCTACAAAATGCCAATATCATTTTTAAGAATTGAACATAACAGGACCCGTCCTTTGTTACAAAATGCCCGTGTCGTTTCCACCAATGTTCGTCCACCAGCGAGTTCAATTACAGGAGACGCATTGGCAGCGTGTTCATATACTGAATACGTAATATTGGCAGTGAGTTCAATTGAAAATAATTCATTGAAATTCCAAGAGCGACATCTGTTGGTATCATGGGGCCGGGGTTTGATACTGCAGGGCACTACTGTTCGTCTCTTGAACCAAGTTCTTGTTGCAAAACGGTGGGGGGTTATGCAACCCCTTGTTTATACTACAAAATGGGGTGCGTGCCCCCAGTGTCTACAAAATGGTTACGCATCGGCAGTGTGTTTATGTACTGGTTATGTATTGGCAGCGAGTTCAATTATAGGAGACGCATTGGCAGCGTGTTCATATACTGGTTACGTATTATTGGCAGTGAGTTCAATTGAAAACAATTCATTCCAATTCCAAGAGCGAAATCTGTTNATATACTGGTTACGTATTATTGGCAGTGAGTTCAATTGAAAACAATTCATTCCAATTCCAAGAGCGAAATCTGTTGGTATCATGGGGCCGGGGTTTGATACTGCAGGGCACTACCGCTCGTCTCTTGAGCCAAGTTCTTTTGCAAAACGGTGGGGGGTTATGCAAACCTTTGTTTATACTACAAAATGGGCTGCATACCCCCCAGTGTCTACAAAATGGTTGCGCATTGGCAGCATGTTCATCTACTGGTGGCGCATTGGCAGTGAGTTCAATTACAGGTTACGCATTGGCAGCGTCTTCAAATACCCCTCGTTTATACTACAACGGTCTGGGTCTGGCAACCAAGTTTGACGTACAAAACGGTCCAGCACAAAATCTCTGCTCACAAAGCTCTGCTTACAAAACGGTCTCGTGACCAGGTCTTGCTTTTNGGCAACCAAGTTTGACGTACAAAACGGTCCAGCACAAAATCTCTGCTCACAAAGCTCTGCTTACAAAACGGTCTCGTGACCAGGTCTTGCTTTTATAACAGTCTAGCAACCAAGTTCTTCTTGCAAAACGGTGGGGGGGGGTTATGCAACCCCTTGTTTATACTACAAAATGGGGTGCGTGCCCCCAGTGTCTACAAAATGGTTACGCGTTGGCAGTGTGTTTATGTACTGGTTATGTATTGGCAGCGAGTTCAACTACAGTGATCACACTTCACACTGGAGCCATCTGTGCTCATGGTGCCTAACTGTGCCTGCGCTTCCTGAGGAACCTTACAAAATGTATTAAAGACAACTCCAGGACTACGTGCCCTCATGCATCCTACAAAATAAATCAACATGATATCTTCAAAGATATGAAAATTCATGACTGCACTCAAATGGGCTGCTACAAAATGTATTTCTGATGAAACCATTAGCTACTACAAAATGTTTTTAGGTTTTGCAATATCCTTCATTGAGGCAAACAGTTTCCTTACAAAATGCCTGTGGTGTTTTTCAAAAACCAGGATTTTGACCAAGTGCTTTTGCTACAAAATGCCTGTTTGATTTTGATAAGCCCCTATCCAGCTCAAACATGTCATGCTACAAAATGCCCATACGTTTTTATGATAGCCAAAAATGATCGAAATGGTTTCTTTTTAAAGTGAGATTCACGACCTTAAGCTATAGGCGGAGGTACCTAGATAAAAAAAATTAATTTCCCCCCACTAAAAAAACCGTTTTATAGGAATCACGTGTGCACCCTTTCTGTAGCTTAAACCCGAAGGGGGATTCATAACCATTATCATAACCATTCAGTATAATCATCATATTTCCATTCATCATAATAGTCATAATCCGTTATATATATATATATGGATTCTGTGATATATGAAAATTAGTTTGGATGTGCTAATCATGATTATCGGGAATTTGATATATTGGATATATGGATGATTCTGAGTCTGTGATGATGGCAGTAAAATTGGATATATCACGGGATGGAATAGTTATACACAACATAGAATAATCAAACTATAATGTATGGTGTGTTACAAGAACTATATGTATGATGTGATGCAAGCTATGAACTTAATCATGTCAATGTATAATGATCTTGGCAAACATCAATACAGCAATGATGGATAGTGGATAAGCACGTTCAGTGGATCATACACGTGTTTGTTTGTAGATAAATGGAATAGTATGATGGACCCAATCATCCAATTATCATGATGATTAACGGATAATAAACTTTGATGATGCTGATTGGCTAATGATCCAATGGTAACTACTGTGTTTGATTAGTCATACCTTAAACAAACTTCTTGACAAACATCAATACAGCAATGATCATAGTGATGTCTGACTTTCCAGAGCTCCCACGGAAAGAAATTCAAGCTTGATGGCTCCATGAAGACCACCCTTTCTTTAGATGGGTCAAGATCAAAGATCCAAAGCTGAAGGGATGGAAGATGATGAACATCTTGGAGCTTCATCTGGAGATTATTAGATCATCACTTGGAGATTGGTGAATATGAAGGGAAATTATGAACCAATTGATCGATTGAAGAGAATTACATAAAACAGGAAATCAAGAACAATTTTCCCTTGAATCAATTTTATCATGAACAATTTCCATCTCTCACTGGATTGGTGTGAGATTTTTTTCAGGAAACCCCCACATTTCATGGGAAAAATCCACGGTTTCCGGTTAAGATTTTCCCAACAATGCCAATCCATTCAATGTTTCCCCAAGAAACATAAACTACCTGATTCTAATAGTGGGAGTGACTAGTATCAGATGATAGATTGCTATATTCAGCATGATAGTAAGTATAGTACTTCAAATCACAATAAAACCAAGTTGTTATCCATGGAACATCTTCAGAACATTCTTCATATGAATCTACAAAGCCTAGTGCTAAGTCTGCTAAGTACGACAAAAATAGTAGGAATAATGATAACAATCAATAGGTGGTAAACCTGATGACAACGATCGGAACCAAGGAACTGCTAGTAAGTGGGGACATAGACTTGATAACCATAAAACTAAAGGTTGAAAATGTGGGTCTACACGTTTTAAAGATTCATCTTAAACGTTAATAAACACATGGTAAAGCATACATTTCAGGTATACTTGATTGCTAATGAAATCTGGGCGTAAGAAATATGTTTTGTTTTTGAAACGAACTAAATCATGCACAAGTAATGTAAGCTACGACCAACGCAATTTTTACCGCGGATTGGTGTGACTCAGTTGACTAGTACCCTCTGGTTATGTTTCTAACAGCTAGCTATTGAAAATGGCCATAGAAATAGTGGATTTTCCCATTAAAAATTGTGATTTTCCATAGCTTTGTTAGTTTACCAGAGGGTATGTCATCTATACTGTATATCTGATTTCAAATGGATTCCGGATTGTCGCTGAATTTTTAGCATTCCCTTGATAGACTGGACATCTTGTTTTTGTTGCAGCATTTTGACATTGGAATCACCAGGTTGGATTGCAATTCACCCCTAAAAGTGCTTTGGTTGGTGATTTCTCCATTGTTGTTCTGTGATGCGTTGGAAATGTCCGCCATGTCCGGTCAAAACCCTCGTACCCTGGTGAATTTCAATATACCGGTTCTTTACGTATGTTCGTTTCCCGTCATGGTATCATAGGTTTTGGACAATCTTGTTACAGTATATTCAAATATATTCAACTTCTCAGATCGTTTGGGTCAGCACAGGCCTTTGCAGTTTTTGACATCAGTCTGTAGAGTGAAAATTTGCAGGGCCTGATATTTTTTATCATGTATTACACATCTCATACATAATGATACAAATACTAAATATATTAGCTATTATATATATATATGTGCACAACTATATAATACATGGCCGTCAAAATTGGGTACCCCAATACTGGAGGTCTTGAACATTTTCACCCATTCTCATATGATTAGGGTCGATACAGCCATCAGGTCTCCATCAGGTCCCCAGCTCTCAGAGTGAATCACCTCTAAGGCCTCCAGTGCCTTGAACAAAAGGGGCTGGGGACAGGGAATCGCACAAAAACCATGGGGAACGGATTTGTCATGGGAAAATCATGGGAAGATCATGGAAAAATCAGAAAATCATGGGAGAAATCATGGGACAAATGCTGGTAAATAGAAGTTTCTGGGAAAATGCTAATAAAAAAAGGTTCAAAGGACGACGCAGTCATGGGGTGAAACATCGAACTTTTCGGACATCCCCTGGACAAGAGAATTCGATCCAAGAGTAACGGCTAAACTTAGAACCCAAACAAGTTCGTCTTTGAATGTCTTTGAGTCTGTCAAATCACAGAGCAGCTACAACAAGAATTCCTATGAACAAACGAAGGTCTCTCATGATTACCTCAACCACTCTCAATCCAGGCTCCAGCCATCCCAGGTATGGTTCACCATGGCCCAGTGGTCTCAAGCTTGACCAAATCAACCCCCTCTGTCGACAACTGGGAAATCTACTTCGAGTAGACCCCTTTTCAGGCGAACATGAAACCCTAATCGTAGGGTTTGGAAGATGACTGTGCTCTTTATGGCCATTTTGTTGTGTTTTTTGGGGTCCATGATAATTTTTTAGGGTTTCAGATGCTGAATGATGCTAAATGAGTGTGTCTGAAAATGGGGGTATACCCCCAAATAATCATTTAAATAGGGAAAATAATGATAATCCAATCCCTTGGAATTGGGGGGGATACCATAGTTTCAGAAAAACCAAACAGGACAATGGTTAGGATCATGTTTTTGCCGAAACATCCACCTCACTTTGTGTTTGACTCAATGTCAGGTACCCCAAGATCTCATAGTTACCTACTCAAAGGGGCCACAGATTGGGGCATTCCTATGTGCCGAGTACCGTGTACCCCCAACATGCTGACTAAAATATCAGTGTCTTATCATTGATATCCCCATGAATTCCAAATAAAAATTGGTGGCTACACATCCCATCTTTCTTAAGAAAACACGACTGCCCCACCAGGACAGAACACAACGGACTCCCCTCACCTCCTTCCGCAATCCTTTCGCTCGATCCAGTGCCTTGACGATGTTTGAGAAACAGCCAGCAATGTGAAACCCCCGCACGGCAAGAGTGGCCGTTGAAGTGGGGAAACACATGGAACCAAATGGTGGATTTTCCAATGCCAAGTTGACTGCCAGATGCTAGTCTGAGAATTGTCATGTTCATTGATGATTCCCCAAACAGTGTGTCCACACTGAGGGGTTCTTAGGGTAGTAGTAAAGGCCTGGTTTGATCGAGAGGTAAAACGTCGTTTTTGAATGTTTTTGACATTTTCAATGTTCGTTTTTCGTGGTGCGCGCAATGTTTTGTTAAAATCTAACATGTGCTCGCGCGACCATCATCATCCTCAACCTCATCTTCCGCATTATCATCCTCATCCTCATCCTCCTCAACATCTTCATCCTCAACATCATCGTCCTCAACAGTATCATCTTCATCATCATCATCATCATCATAATCATCATCATCATTCTCATCCTCAACATTATCATACATTGTCATGCATTATCATACATTATCTTACAGTATCCTCACACAACCCACACTGTTTGGGGTCTCTTGCCGGGATAATTTTCTTCGAATTTACTTTACATTTACCATCCAACAGTTTGACCCTGAGGACCACTGATTTTGAGAGGAATCGTTTTCCAAACCGGTGACAATTTAACGCAAAGGAAAATCATCATTTTAATAAGTAACTCCGGTAATTCCTCTATAAATGGGCCATTTTCATCCGTTGTCCATATATTAAAAATATCGAGAGGTAGGGTCACCCTAAGAATTCGCACCAAAATGGTTGGTCAAGAACTGGGGGGGGATTTATGGGCCTTCATCCCCCATGTTTTTTGTGTGGTAGAACCAAGGCCATAAACCTACCATTTGGGGGGATGGTTTATGCGACCCGTTTGTGGTGATTTTGTGGGTGGTTCAATATTACTTTTACTTCATTACTGGTTTTGAAAGGTTTTGATTCATCGCCATTGCCATTGATGTTCGAAAAAAGGATTTCATTGATGTTCAAACAAAATCATGGTTTCCAAAATGAGGACATTTGATCACTTTTTTCATATTTACACAACGTGATGGATGTATGGATGTATGGATGTATGGATGTATGGATGTATGGATGTATGTATGTATGTATGTATCCATTTATGGAGGTATGTATGTATGGATGGATGTATCGATATATGGGTGTATGTATGTATGTATGTATGCATGCATGTATGTATGTATGTATGTATGTATCAGTGTAATGTATCAATGTACCAATGTATCTAGAAAGCGTACCCGCGCCTCGGAATCGACTTGTTTCACCTGAAGGTCCAACTGGTGACTTGCGCAGTGTGATCTGTGGCAGACGTGGAAATATATAGATGTACCTGATGTACCCCTATCAACACAAGGGTGATGGAGCATGTAGCCATGTAGCCAGGAAATGACGAATATGGTTTAGACTTTAGAATCAAAAAATGCAAATCTAATTCATGTTTATGCGTTTCACGAATTACGGGCAAATGATCATCACATCCAGAACCACCAAATGTGCGCCATTTTTCAGGCCGGCATGAAACTATTAAAGATAACCCTAGCATGCAGGTGGTCCAACCAAAGGGGTGCAAGTACAAATTTGTCATTAGCCAGGTCTTGCTAGTTTATTTTGTGGGAACTGACTGCGTTGGAATGAAAAAGACGTAAAACACAACCACATTTTCATGTTTAGGAACAGTGCAGCGGTAAAATGAACATAATGCAACTATGGAAGAGTATGGAAAAATGATTGCAAATGGTCCAATTCGGAACAAAATTCATTCACCACACTAACTCTGAGAACACCACAGAAAGCATCATATTAACGTAGTTAGCCCCGCGTTGTGACAATGACCCTGGGTGCACGCTGGCAAACACATCCCCACCAAAATTGAATTGGCCTGGAACCTGTCACAGGGACCTTGCAAACAGAAGCATGGTCATTCCGATTGCAACATCGAATTAAATACATTACTGGACTCAGCTTGTTGATACCCACGAAGAGCCAAAAACAAATATTCCCCAGTAAATTTGGAGTCCATGAATCGGAAAGTTCCCTGTCCCATGGTAGCGCCGAGAAACTGTCAAAATGTCCCAACGTCGCCTGCAAGCATCTTGGCAGCTAACATTGAATTGAACACGTCTGAGAATCACACGATATGTGCACACTGTTGCTACCTTAAGCCATTTGCACAGACCATTTGCACAGCAATCAGTTGCGCCCTGCCATGGTCCCACCGCATTCTTCAAACACAGCCATCTAGCATTTCTAGGAGATGATTCCCAACTTCTCCCCCATGCCCCCAACCTCAAAATTATGATCCAGATGTGTTGCCTCAGGCCTTCAAAAATAATTTTCGTTTGCAATTCCAACCCAGACACCTTCAACGGTGATGATAAGGGGCCATGGGGGACTTTGAGCATAACTTGTGGTATTGTCTCGGATAGCTGGGTTTTGTTGAAGAGCCTTGCATTGCTGGTCAGGCATGCGCAAATGACACCACCGGCGAACATCATGGAACCCCAGATGTGTCGCCCGTCCATTGGGCGCAAAAAGACGTCTGTTCGAACATCATTTGCAACATTGCACATGGCAATTTTAAGTCACTGCTTGGCACACCCTGGCGACATTGATGCTGGAAGGATCTGACAGGCTGTCTCAACATGGTTGGTCATCTCATTCAGGTTTGCTTCAATGTGCGAGATGCCCCGGAGTGCACATGTTCACAATATTTTTGACCAAACCAATGAATTTACTGTTCCAAAGAATGAGAAAACACGTGGCGACCTTTTTTCATGCTGACATGTGTTCCAATATTATTTCCGGCCACATCGCTGAGCCGCGCGTTTCAGAAGAAGCCTGACAGGCGCCAGCGTCCCAAAAAATGGCGCCCGACGCGTTCCAGCTGCCAAAGTCCACTACAAACGGATCTTGCGCGCGCAAGCCCCAAGCCCGGCCCTTCTACGATAATTTATGCGCTGCAAAAAAACGTCATCTGCAGCGAGGTCGTTTGAGTTCGCTCCAAGCTACGTTTTTTTTTTATCAACCAAAGCTACTATATCTATAGAGCCCCAAAACTACACGGTGAATGTCTACGTCTGACCGGTTCTTTCTGCGCAGCTTGGACCTGGGTGACCTCAGCAGTGTCTCATGAAGGGCAGCAGCTGGTGCATTTTGCTGTAGTCGCAGATCCAGTAATACGCTGGACCATTGTCTTTTATAGTTGCGATGAACATCGTGAGGTTTGTTCTTTTGGGTGACCCTTCACCAGTTTTGGACAAACCCAGATCCCCGTGTGAAGAATCCAGATTGATTCCGAAGGGATGCTTTTTGAGCAAGCAGAAGTCAACTAAATTACTGATCAAACATTCTCTAAAGATCCCTAAAGCTTAAAGCTTAAAGTATCTTGCAGGGTCCCTCCAGCATGTTCCCTCCAGCATGTTCCCATTATTTATTCGCACGGAGTGCACACCTTCTCCCCTTAAAAAGGAACTACAAGGCGGCAGATTGCTGAGCGGGTACGTGGCTTTAAGTTGTCCCACAGATATCGGTCAGTCAGGTGGAAAATCTTTGCGGGCATATCTTTGCATACACATACATATGCTTGTGCATATACATGTTACATGCCTATGCAGAGAAAAACATAGGCAAATGTAAGATGATATATAATGACATACATTCACATAAGACTATATAAATAATGATATAGATTTGTATAGTTACAACAAACATAATACACACAAAATGGCACACTTAAATGTAGTATCCAGGTACCACATGCTGTAATATGTCTATACATATACCGACCTCAATAGTCGGCATGACAAGGAAATCACAAATTTGCAACAGTCGGGAACAGCAACAGCTCCAGAAGCCAGTATATAATTACCTCCACTTAGGGGGTGGTTTATGACCCCTTCCTAGGGATATCCCCAAGGTCTGGATCAATGGCACAATTGCCACCGATCCTCCTGCCCCCCGCCATGTCGATAAGCTGGATTGAGCGGACACGCTGAAAAGTTCGGCCACTTGGAGTTGATTTTTGACGGAGAACGATGTGAGGTCGGTATATTTCTATACAGAAACATAGTATTCGTCACAACGTGGTTATGAAATGTGATGAATCCCTTGTGGTCAGACATTGTTTTTTTGGCGCGCCTGGTCATGTGCAATGAGCCCAGAAACAACTCTACAAACACGCGATGGATTTGAAAAGAACATGTTGCAGTACAAAAATTGGCTTCCTCCAGAATGACATGGCTGGAAATTCCCCCCTCAGCTTGGTCAATGACTTTCCCATTTTAGAAGTCCATTTTCCGGATTCCCTCAGGAAAACCTCCACTAAGATGATCTCCGAGAAGTTGGAACAAAAAAGGAACTGCTGGGGCCCCGCTACATCGATTGGAATCAAATGAGCCATAGTCTTACTGGTGCTTAGTAGGGAATGGGGGAATTGGATGATTATTAATGCTTATTATAGGTCATTCCCCCATTCCCTGCTAAGCACCAGTAAGTAGTCACACAACTATGAGTTTCTTGCTTGTTTCTGGTCAGTGCCAACCATGTCCTGGTTGTAGAAACGGTATCTTCATTTGCCTCCCCACCTTTGAGTACCAGAAAAAATTGCTTGCATCCCCTACACTCACTTGAATCTCGAGACTGCATCAATCCCAACGCGCGAGATAGATATGTTCAGTATGCATTGGAGTGTTTGAGCATGGGGGATGCCAAACATGGCGATGTTTTAATAGGGAGGATTCAGATGAACCATAGGATTTGGGGTACCTTATTTTCACACAATAAACCCGTGTGTGTATTTCTTAGTTTCGGAGTTCAGTTTCTTTCTTTCAGTGCCGCTCCTTCTCACAAGAGAATCATTCAACCTCACAGGAGTTGGTGCTTTCTCTGCCAAGGGATCTATACTTCCCTGTTTGATGAATATCTTTGGCTACAAGTAGCCCCAAAGCAAGTACCTTGTGAATACACTAGTTTTTGTTTCCCTACTAGGTTACTACACTGTGGTCCCCCCATGTGTGTTTCTTGGTTAATAAATCCCAACGAAAACCTACGAATATTTCAACTTAAATGTAGCTGGATGTAGCTGGCACCACCATCTTCATTCTTCACTACCAATCTTCAACAGTACTGTTGTATATATCCCATGATCTTCCCATCACTTGGTGGGCCATGTCCTCAACCCCGTGGATGTTGCCCTGCCTGGATGCTGTTTCATAGGCCAGGAATGCCTCAGGGAATGTGATGGAACCAACATACCATGGGAAGATGGGGATGTTTTCACAACATTTGGCTACATACCGGAATATATATACTATGAGGGCCCCAAATCAAGAGGCCAGAATATAGATGGTTTTCTGGCGCCAGAAACGGCGCCGCAGCCGCATGACTTGCAAACGCGCAG
>BGPT01000949.1:176762-214449 GCA_003297045.1 Symbiodinium sp. clade C Y103 | reverse complement strand
GTTAGAGAGTTGGTTGTAACTAGTTGTAACCCTGGCCTCGGGCCCAGGGTTTGAGAGTTAGTTGTAACTAGTTGTAACCCTGGCCCCGGGCTCAGGGTTTGAGAGTTAGTTGTAACTAGTTGTAACCCTGGCCCCGGGCCCAGGGTTAGAGAGTTAGTTGTAACTAGTTGGAACTAGTTGGAGAGTTGGTTACAACTAGTTGCTGACTAGTTCCGGAATTAGTTACAACTAGTTGCTAACTAGTTGCTGAGTTGCTGAGTTCCCCCCCCTCCCCCCCCCCCCCGAGACCCCCATAGTTCAGGGTTAGGGTTGAACCCTAACCCCAACCCACCCCAGCCGACCCAACCTCACCAAGATAGTACCGTCATCAAAAAGTCCATCACCTCCTGCTTGCATCGCTGCAAGCTATTTCATTTCAAACCCACTGTTGTTCGGTGTTTCGAATCTGGTCTCGGCGACGGTATTAGGGTCTACTGCTGCAGTCAACATGGCTTCTACTGTCGCAAGATCGTTGTTCTGTACTGCATGCACCAACGTGTCAATGCCCTGATGTGTCAGGCGTGGATTGAAAGCACCGGCGACCACCTGGATCTTTGATCGAACAATCTCGAAACGCATGCCGTCTTCCATGATTGCGAGGTCCGCGTCCTACCATCTTTATCTGAACCTGGACACTCCCAGGTGCGGAGATTAGCAAATCTTTCACATCTTTTACCACTCGTCCGGCACGATCGAGATGTCGCCAGAGGTCACAGACCAGACCTCCATGGCAGTGGCTCTGATGCAGCGGGTCATTGCCTGCAGATTAATTCCATATCCGGACATGGCTGGATCGTGGGGAGTCGATCATCTTGCTACCCATTTTGTCGGGGGGTTGAAACCAAGGTCGGATTTTAACATCAATCTTGCTGATTTTGACACAGTCAGCTTCAGCAGCTTACATGTTTGAAGCCGCAAGGCTGTCATCAGCAGCGGACATTCATGGAAGATGATTCACGGAGTGAAACTGAGCAGTTTGGAGACAACCCGCGCCTTTGAAAAGTCTACTTGTATGTACTGGTATCTGTACATGTTTAAAGAAACGCCAAGAACAACCAGCGTCGCGAGAGAAGGACATACCAACACAATCACACGAAAATACAGGTATATAGTTGCATATATATGCACAGAAACAAATCCAGTTCCTTACCAACGATTGGTTGCTGCCCATATAACCTCTGATCACGCCCTGTTGGCTACGAAGATGGCAGCCTCGACCTCTGCAGGTGTCCAGCCCCAGGAAGCAAAACATACGAGATGTCGACTGCCTCGAATCCATTCCGTTGACAGGGCGTACGAGGGCATGTTGCTGACGCTATGGCGCCGGACCTGACAAAGGACAAGGCAGAGGGGAGACACAGAGCAACGCGACAACCTCAAATAAATAATACAGCAATTCGATCGTAAAGATGCAGCTTTTGCACAGAAGAGCCTTTTCCACACAGAGGCGTCTAAAAAAGATGGGAGCTTTTACACAGAAGAGTGTTTACATCCAGACATGTTCAAGACACAAGACTTCACCACAGAAGAGCGTTCACAGAGAGGGCGGGTTTTAGCCGCTTCTCTTTTGCGAAAACTTTGGTGCTGTTTCCGTTTCAACTGATTCGTGACACAAGCCGTGAGCCAGCGTGCCTACTTCCGACCAAAAATCATTTCCTGTCTGTTAAAAGATATTCTGATTCACTCGTTTCGATTTTTAGGTTTAGCTTGTCAGTTCCCTGTTGTACAACTTCTACTAGTAATACTACTACTAGTATTACTATTATCACTACAATTACTTCTACCACTACTATTGCTATTACTCTGAATACTATTATTACCAGTAATATTATTCCTGCTACTACTACTACTACTACTACTACTACTGCTACTACTACTACTACTACTACTGCTACCTGCTAGTACTATTACTACTACTACTACTACTACTACTACTACTACTACTACTACTACTACTACTACTACTTCTAATACTATTACTACTAGTATTACTTCCACTACCAACCACTACCACTGCTATTGATGCTGCTACTGCTATTGCTACTACTACTACTATTATTATTACTACTACTACTACTACTATTACTACTACTACTACTACTATTACTCCTGCTACTACTACTACTTCTACCACTACTACTACTACTACTACTATTACTACTACTACTACTACTACTACTACTACTACTACTACTACTACTACTACTAGTACTACTACTATTATTATTACTACTACTACTACTGCTACTACTACTACTACTGCTACTACTACTGCTACTACTACTACTACTACTACTACTATTACTACTACTACTACTACTACTATTATTACTATTATTATTGTTATTATTTTTTTGTAACAAAACAAATCGGCGAGGAAATTTTATTATTATTACTATTACGACTGCCCCTTCGAAACCTTTTCGAAGCCTCCTTGAAGCCATTCTCAAGCACCCTTCAAGCCCCGTTCAGAGCCTTATTTCAAGCGACCTTGAAACCCTTCTGAAGATCCCTTCAAGCCCTTTCAAGCCCCCTACAAAGCCTTCTCAAGCCTCCTTCAAGCCTTTCTCAAGCCTCCTTCAAGCCCCCTTCAAGCCATTCTCAAGCCCCCTTGAAGCATTTCTCAAGCGCCCTTCAAGCCCGCTTCAAAGCCCTTGAAGGTGAAGCCCCCTTCAAGCCCCCTTGAAGCCCCCTTGAGAAGGGCTTGAAGTCCCTTGAAGGGTATTGTTCATTTTAGTATTCGGATCCTTCTTGCTAGACGTCTCGTGGTGCGATCCGTTAGAAACTTCTGTAAAAACTTCCTGAACGAGATCTCGTGGCAAGAGACCTCTGAACATGATCTCTGCAACAGATTGCAACGCAATGGTCTGTGGATGGCAGCAAGATCTCTGCAAAAGATTTCTTTGCTTGTCAAGATCTCTGCAAAAGCTTTTCTTGAGCATCAAAATAAGCAGAGCACCACAACGAGAGGCACCCTGGAGGTTCAAGCGATGTCAATTTGTGCGACGTGAGAGCGATCCGAAAAAACCAAAGAGTCAACAACAGATGTATACAAAATGAGATGGTGCAGGAAAGAGAGAGGACAAAACTTATATTCCTTGTGTGAGATTTTTCTCGTGGCTGTTTGCAGTATTCATTCAGTAGTGAACCTCAACTTTTCCAAAGTCGAGAGTCTCTAAATGTCGTCGACTTGGACTTGGATACTTCCTTTTTGTGGCATGCGCTGTCTGCGTCGTTTTCCCCATAACATTGTGGGATTTCTGCTCTGCACCTGCTCTACTCCTCCTCCTTCTCCTTCCGCTTCTCTCACGCACAACATTGTCACACAACTCTGTGATATCCCTCCCATACAACTCTCAGACAACTCTGATACAACTCTCACAAAATTAATGCTCTCACATTGTTACTCATAACTGTCTCACACATGACACTCTCTCACAGAACTCTCTTACATATGGAGATCTTCCAGATGGAGATCTTCCACAGAGATTTGGTGAAGAGAACAGAGGTATCTGGTACTTTGCTCAGAGATTGTTTGGAGATTTTGAATGATCTGTCTTTGCTGATCTTCTGTGAAGATCTCCTATAGAGACTTGGGCACTTTCACAAAAAACCAAAAAAAAGGGATCTTGCACAGGACCTTCCACGGAATTTGTTGAGGAGATGCGCACGATGTGTTTGCAGAGATCTTCGCAGAGAAAAGTATTTCTTGTCAAGATTGCCTTCAATGAAAACCCTGCTGTCAAACCCTTCTCTTTAAGAATTCTAATTCCATATTGTTTGATGGGAGAACTGATTTGATCCCAGCGCAGACGCAACGCATGTATAAGTTTGAATCCGATTGCTGCGAGGAATTTGGGAACCAACAGGCGCGTGGCAACAGATTTGCAAGGGAATTGGGAGGTGGCTTTGGTGATGATACAGCTATAGGCGGTGTTGCAGGGTCTGGACGGCTGCTAAAGGATCCAGAAGTCCTTTTAAGGTACCTGTGAGGGATGTGCTCCAAGTTCATGAAATGTTCAAACATGAATTAAATGTTTGTTATTGGCGTGTTTGCCTGATGCGGCTGAATTACAACGATTTGTCATGCTTCTAATTGGACGGCTCAACGCAACGCGGCTCAATCAGTGCCAAGAGGTGCGAGGATTCATCTTTGCTGCTGTACTAGGTGAACTTGACCAATCATATGCCCACCAATTCCGCGAGATGGCGCTCATTAACTGATATGCCAAAAGCAACCGTGGTGGCAAAAAATTCAAATTTTATACTTCTTGTGACGGTGGAACTGCTTGGAGTGCGCTGGTGAGCCATGTATCACAATACAGCAAGAGAATTTTTTTTCCCCAAGCAGTGTTTCCACACTGAAGGGTTCTTACGGTAATAGCCAAGGCCCGGTGTTGTCAGGGTGCTCCTCCTTCTGGGGCGCGGCGTTTTCCAATAAGTGTTCGTATGAAGTTCCCTTCTGACGTGTCCATGTGCATTTCGACTGCGCGGGCTCGCACGGATTTGCGCCTCGATGGTGTCCTTTTCGGAAAGGTGTCGTTTTATTGGCGTGCCGTGCTCGTTTCTTGAGCTATGTGCGTTCTGTGTGGCAGGCGTGAGACATCTGGGTCATTTGGCGGTGTGAAACGTCGTTTCTTTGTGGCAGGCGCAGGACATCGGACACTTTTTCATCCGTGTGGCAGGCGTGGGGCATTCTGCGCATTGCTAAAACGTTGGCAGGCGTGGGTCAAAATGAGAGGTGTGTTCGGAGGGCATTAATCGTGGCAGGCGCAGTATTTGGTGAGCTCGGACGACGTTTTCAAAGGGTCGAAAGTTTGTGTGAAATTGTCGTCGATTTTGATTTTGGACATGTTGATTGTAGGTGGAAGGCGCAGTACTTCGATGACCTTGGCCTCATTTTTCGTGGCAGGCACGAGACTTCGTGGACCTCTTGAAAAAAGTGGCTGAGACCTAGGTAAAACGTCGTTTTTGGCATTTTCAGTGTTCATGTTTCGTGGTGCACGCAATGTTTTGTAGAAGTCTAACATGTGCTTGCGCAACCCTCCCGTCACTTTGTGCGCATCGAATCGCTCTCGTTGTGGCGCGGTGCGAGTTGTGCAACTTCAGATGCAAACTTTCGCAGGAAGTTGTGTAAAATTGCGATTTCGCAGCTTGAGATGCAACCTTTGCACGACATGGAGGTCAAACGCACAAAGACGGTTTATTGCGATTTCGCAACTTCAGATGCAACCCATTTTGCACGAAATGGAGGTCAAACGTACAAAGATGGTTTAAAATTGCGATTTCGCAACTTCAGATGCAACCCTTTCGCACGAAACGGAGGTCAAACGGCAAAAACTGGTGTAAATTTGCTATTTGGACATGTGTGTGTGGGTAAAAAAACATATGTGTGTAAAAAAACTTCTGTGCGTAAAAACCACGCTGTGTAAAAGTTCTCTGCGTAAAATCTTCGCTGTGTAAAAATTTCTGCCTGTAAACAATGCGTGTAAACGCGTCTTTGTGTAGGGGCTCTTCTGTGTAAAGACTCCTCTGTGTGTCAAAACTTCTGTGCGTGCAAGGTTCTATGCGTAAAAACTTCTGTGCGGAGATCTTGCCACAGAGACCTTTGATATAGATATCTTGCACAGAGAGCTCTTATAGAGATCTTGTACACAGATCTTGCCAGGAGACGTCTTGTAGAGATCTCGTACAGAGACATTGCGTAGAGATCTGTTGTCGGATCCTGCCAAGAGAGTTCTTATAGTAATTTTGCGCAGAGATCTCAAGAAACACATCTTGCCAGGAGAGCTCTTATGGGGAAGTTGTATAGAGAGGTTGCGTAGAGGTCCCTTACAGAGATCTTACCAAGAGAGCTGTTTCAGAGGGCTTGTGCAGAGATCAGACAAAGAAATCTTGCCAAGAGACTCATATCCCCACACTGTTTGGGGCCTCTTGCCGGGATAATCAAAAGTGGCGCCGGTCACCAGCTTGTGATGGCCACCTGCACAACGATGAAGCGCACAAATCGAGACTCAGACTTTCAAATTTCAACAATGGATGGACTCCTTCATGTTAAAGGACATTGAATGCACAAACCCGTGACTCAAAGGACAAAACCCCTTTATATACTGTTGCTGGTTTTTTGCCGGAGAGAGAATTTGTCTGGAAGTACCATACCCACAGCCAGGGAAAAACAGTTGGACATGCAAAACCCAAAGGACAAAACAGTTGCATGGGCATTGTTAGCCGCAATAGGATTTTTTTTGCGCAATCGAATCTTGAGAGTTTCTAGTGTTGCGTTGTGATTTTGATCGCGGTTTTTTCCCCATGGCAATTTTGATGCAGAAATATTTTCATACTGTGTATCCTCAATTTTGCGAATGCCAATGTTGCATCGATTTTGGCGTTGTCGGTGCGGGTTCTGTGGGGTGGTTTTGTTTTGTTCCGATGCAGGTTGTGCATGGGTTCTGGGCTGGTTCCGGAAGGTTTCGGTGCGGGCTCCGAGTTGGTTCCGGTGTGGGTTTCTTAGTTGGTTCCAGGAGGTTCGGGTGCGGGTTCCGGGCTGGTCCAGAAGGTTCTGGTGCCGGTTCCGGTTTGCTTCCGGGAAGGTGCCGGCGGTTTCCGGGCTGGTTCCGGGAGGTTCCAGGTATGGGTTCTGGGTTTATTGCGGGAAGTTCCGGTGTGGGCTTGGGGCTGGTTCAGTTAAAACTCAAGTCGCGCCTGTTGCCAGGGTTGCAATTGTTTCCGTATTCTTCATTCAATTTTGCTGTTGGGGATACCGCCTGTTTATTTTTTTGTGTTTTGAACGTTTCAAATTTCACATGCAACATGATACTCTGCTCTACAGCTTAGATATGTTTCACCCAATTGTAGCGTAATTGCACAGTAGCATCACTAGAAACAATCATGGTTGTGGTCAATATGAGCGGGGAAAGGACAAAGAAGACAAAACAACCTTAAAAACCACAGAAATTTGTGACGGTGCAGTTTTTCCGGATGGCATTGTTTGTCGGCATCTCAGTGAAAATTTCAATGAATGTGGCACATTCAACAACGTGGCTGGGGAGGCAATCTGAATACACGATTGATCGCCCCAAAGATGTGTGAATTGTGCGCACGCATGTGCTAATTGCTGCCAAGGACAGAAGGCTGCTGTCATATTTTGATGATGGCGGAATTGTTGGGTCCGGGACTTTTCAGGATCGCATTTGTGACTACCAACAGGACTCCTCCGGGGCTTGGGGCACATAGTGACAGCTGCTGGTGCAAACACCTTAATGATTTACATTTTGATCATGCCAAATAGTGGTCCTTATTTGGGTCAATTACGCACAAACATGATTCCATGTGAAGTCAGGAAGTAAAACCTGTTGCGAACATGTTTGCGATGGCTTGGCCAGCGGGTTATGGTTCCTAACGTTGATGAGGTCTGGTTCGGACGAAAATTGTGTGGTTTTTTATTTTTATCCAGAATTGAGACATAGAAATGATGATCAATGATTACAAGTATGCCGTTTAATTTCCACCTGTTTAGATGACTGGTCTCCTTCCGAATCGGACAATTTTGCGACAAGTTAGACAACAATGTTCCTGTTTGAAACAATGTTCTCAATCCACCGTTATGGGCCAATTTTCAAGCAAACACGAAACATCAAACTGAAAATCATGAAGTCTGCCCATGTTATATTGTCACTTTCCCAGCTTCGGAGCAAACATGTAGAAAACAACGGTGCCACATTCGAACCTCGATAGATTAGAATGTTGCACAAAGTGATTGCGAAATTTGACCATGTTCGTCTGAGCAGACATTTTGCGAAAACATGTACAAAACCGGGGAACTGGTTTGCGCATATTCGGGCGTTGTCAATTCTGGACAGGAAATTAGCGGAAAAAACAAATAAACATTTTTTTGTTTTTCCATCTTCGCAATTAGTCGACCATCTTGCAACTCACCGCATGTCGCAGGTTTCGGTTGCAGTAAAATGTTCTGTTTTGTGAAGGCACGCTTCCAGGGAAGCAGTGAAACATGGCATGTCCAGGTTGGTCAGCTCACAATGTGACAGGATGTTGGTTGTTGCGCAGGGACAACCCATGTTGATGTACTAAACATGATTGCAACCCCGGATTTACTGGATCAATTGATTGTTGTTTTCTGCCAAATTTGATTTCTTCATTTCCGCCTGATTGTGTAGATGTGAGTGTTCATCCTTGCATATTTTGTTTGTTTCCGGGTATGGCAACTATCACCGAATAGCGAAGGAAAAAATGCTGAAATTGCCATGTTTACACGAGAAATCGATTGACCGAACAAGTTGTGTCTTCCACACGGCGTGTGAGGGCAAGATGTTCCATGTAGAGTTGGTATCATCACAAACGGTATGTGTATGCAATACATCAACCATAGCATCATTGCACCCTATCAACATTGGTGTAGAAACGGAAGGTTGGCACGCAGATCAGGACGTCGCCCAGAATTGAACAGACCCGGTTGCTCCCCATTAATGTCAAGTTGTTTTAGGACCCCTGCCCTTGCCCTCGTCGCCAGAACACTAGCACTTGAACGCAATTTCTTTTCCCAAATAATGGCGAACGTATGAAACGGCGCTTCAACACGGTGATTTAGGCGGACCAGACCAAAAATGGCCAAAGACACTACGAACAAACAGGTCACCAAACAAAAAAACAAACTATACACCCAAACAGCAGCGGAAGGTCGGATGTACATCCTAAATTCCCTTTTGACAGCAAAACACCTCAAATGCGTCCGAAACTGATGATGAAAAAACGTTGGATGTAATGTGATGCAAGAGGCCTATACACCCAAAACAGTACAACGATGAAATCCCACATGGTTACGACTCGATGTATCCGTATTTTGTCATTGTGAATACAAATCATATGTTTGAACCATACCAAAGAAACGCTAAATGAAGTGGCGTAAAACGTGGTGATGACCTGGCAATATGTTGTTGCTGGTTGCACCAGGGTATCAAAATCATGGAGAAAAGGTCGCTGCAAGAACCGAAGCCGACCAGGTTCGTTTTTTCTTCACCGAACAAGTCCAAACTTAATTTAACCCATTTTAACCCTGTCACATAGAATAAGTCGGTAAAAGCAGCCTTCCTGGTTCGAGACTCCTTGCGCTGTATCAATACGTGAGGGCGACCCCATTTTGAGACATTTATGGCAGAATGGCAACGACAGTCACCACTCAAATCCAACGGACAGTGACGTGATTTCGAGGTTCTGAGACATTGAACATGATGGTTCGAAAAGAAACCCGTGGGCGACGATAGCAACAGGAACGGTGGATGAAACAAAACAATTTTTTCTAGTCCACTTGTTTCGGAAACTCTCCATCCGAACAACTTGAGTCAGAACCTTAATTTTTGTTCCTTGTGCGAACTCTCTGGTCCAATTTGGTTTGGGAATCTCAACCGGCTTATGTACATTTGCATTTTGGTAGCATGTTTTTGCCAATGTGATGGTTTCCTACCTGCCCAACATTCGAAAAAAACGATGTTCGTCCAATGAAATCCATGTTCCCATTGTTTTGAAACTGGTATTGGCTTGCATTCCGTGCGAAACAAGATAGTATTACCAAAACCACTGCCATTACCATCATTATCATTTTTTAGACGACGACAGCTGCTGCCAGTCCCACTGTTGCCGCTGCATCTAATTTTTGTTGTTACTGCTGCCAAACAAATTTTCTCACACCTCGTTGGCCAGCCATGCCTACCAATTGCCCTTGCAAAACCTGACCCCAGTGTGTCTACAATCTGCGGGTTGGCTCCGGCACAGCTAAGAAGGGAAAATTTGCGTCAGCACCAAGTTCCACTATTTGCACCCCCGCACACATATTTTTTCAGCCACGCACCGAGGGCGTTCCTAGGATTGTCGATAGCGCACGACACCCAGAGTGCCTGGATCGTTTTTTGGCCGTCTGTGTGCGGAAATTTTGATGCAGGGAAAAAAAACCAACATACGATGCAAAAAAATATTCAACCAATTGTACCGAACCGGACAATGTTGCAGCAACAAATGGTATGCCTTGAGAGTCCGACCGTTTCGATACAGGAAGTAATCTGTCCAATGACACATGATTTTGGAAGGGCCCCCTGGCATGCGCCCGACGTCTTTACAAGCATTATCATTATTATCTTCAACGTGTCCCGCTTCCGGAAGCATACAATCATACACATGGTTTTGTCGCGCAAAACTAATTGTTAGAAATTCGTGTGGAGATGCTCCGGCCCTGCGCGGGGTGTACTGTAGTTGGTTGATGAAAAGGAAGTAACAACATAGTATCAGAAAAACATTGTTGTCTGACGAACTGGCGTGGCATTCGCAAAACGATGCCGTCCGATGTTTGAACCCAGGCATGTCATGCAATGCTTCACCTGCCACATGCGTGGTGTCAATTCTTAGGGCATCTGGGTGCTGGGCTGACGAGCGTAGCAATTTCTTCGAAAACATTGGAGTTTGCAGTGCGTAGATTCGTCTTTTGGATTTTTTTTTTTGTGAAGCGTCGCAGCAATTTTGAAACATGGCTCGCTTTGAAGGACACGGTTCTTTTTCCGCTCGGTCCAAAACATATAAGTGGCTGAAGGGTGCTGATGGTTCTGCGTGTAAAGGCGTGTCGATTCTGCGATAGGCGTATGTAACTGTATATGAGAGGGGCACTTTCGCATTTTTGGGTTCCAGAAACGCCACCCCATACGCGGGGTTGCTAATTACGTAGTCTTTTTTTCCTGGTCACGAGTGCGGGTTCCTGCTAGTTCCGGTCCCTCTTGCTTTCAGCAAACATCGCGTTAGCAAAACTGGAATTGCCAAACGCGTGACACTTCACCAGGGTTACGGTGTTGGTTGCTCTTGCGTATTATAGCTAATTACATGTGTTCATTACTTCGAACTTTGAACTTTTCGCCCGCATGTCCGGAGACAGCCTCTTAGGGCGCCGGCCAGTGAAACAATTTGATGTACACCTGTATTTTCGTGTTTCTATATCAGTGGTCACCCATTGCAGCGGCAATATTGTATAAAATCATCGTGGAAAGCTGACCACCTGGGACCGTCTGCAGCAAGCAAAAACCAGTTTCCCAAATTTTTGTAACGGCACAATGCTGTTAATTTTGACTCCCAGGTAAGGTGAGGTCGACCAACACGCGTTCTAACCATTGGCGTCCAAGCAAGCACGCGACGTATCCAACGATTCGTTGGCAAATTGGCAATGTAAAATGTAAGTTTCCAATGTTGCTGCGCACAAAACCTCGACCAATAAGGAATGCCAAATTGATCCACATGTATTGTAACCCGATTATTCCATTCGTGAAAAATTGTGTGCCAAGGCAAGCTCCAGTCAAGACCTGCCGGCGGTCCAACAACAGTACGTAACAGTTTGCGAAATTGTATATCCAATTTATTCAGCTCGGTCTGGTGGATTGCTCGGTGGCGTGCCGCAAAACATGCCACTGGTGAAATAGCAGCGTTAAAGTAATGAAGACGTGGTGCGGAAAATTAGATCAGGATCCGTTTTGGTGGGCGCACGTGACCCTCCACCTCTTCACCGTTGACTATTGTTTTTGCCCCTTTATTTCGATCGTAATTTCATTGGAAACGAGGGTGCTGTGGGCAATCAGGCATGTGATCCCGAATGCCCAGAGAAATGCTGATGCCAAAAAAAAGGCAAACCAAAAACCAAGAGAAACAAATAAATCACGAGAACACTAAAAAATTGGAAAACATAGACTCACTAGACAACTCAAAAGAAAAATTAAAAAAATCAAATCATGGAATCCTATGCCCTGAGAATCATCCGTTTGCAGCTGTTTTTTTTGTTTATTTTTTTTTTGTTTCTTTTTGTTAAGCTGCTTTTTGGAAATGTTTTTTTCCCAAACACGACCAAAAAATCGGAAAAAAACAAATCAACTGCAACAGGAGGATTTGCAGGGAAACCATGAGTTTTTCACTTATTTCCTGAGAATCATCCTTTTGCAGCTGATTTGTTTGTCTTTTTTTGTTTTGTTTACCTGGGATTTTCGCGATTTTTTATTTTTTTCTAAAACCGGCGGAACAAAACAAAGCGAAAAAAACAATCAGCTGCAAAAGGATAATTTTGAGGGAAACCGTGAGTTAAAATAAAGTTCCAATCAATTTCCCTGACAGTTCTCCTTTTGCAGTTGATTTTTTCCCTCTGGGTTTTGTTTTTTTTTTTTTCCTTATACTTATGTTTGACTAGTAGCAGGAATTCGTAATCACAAAATCAGGCCCTTGCGACATGAACCCCATACCATCGCGAGCAGCAGCATCGGCATCATCAGTTCTATTTTCCATGTTGTTTTTACCGATTTGTGACACGCTGTTCTAGAGCATGCCTTCGTTTTTGTCCGTTTACCTTCTTGGTCGGTTCTCGTCCTGGGCTTTTGTTTCGGAATGTTGCGGACATTGGAATAAATGTATAGTTTTTGAACGTATCAGGCCATCAATATTGCAGAGCCATGACATCAGTGTCCCACCCGGATAGTAAGATAAGATAGTTGATGCGCACCGGTTTCAAGGGATGCAGCAATGAAATGGGTGGAAGTATACCTGCTGTACCGGTATGAGTATGGGTATACCACGGTGTTACCGTGCCTACAATGTACACGTACCCTTGGCACACGTACCCGTACCAACCCAGTACCGGACCAGCTGCTATTGGAACGTCACAGCCGATGCAGTGGCACATTTGCTGCTGCAATGGCGGCTGGTGCGGTATGGGTACGCGTGTGCTGCGGGCGCTTGTGGCGTACTAGGTACCTACTGTCACGTGTAGCCGTGTCGTTCTTGTCCTGACCGTTTTGGGGCCGCTGTGGCAAGTGGCAACCATATTGATAGGGTACCGGCACCGTAGTACTCTACCATTCTTTTGGGGTGTGTGGTTGCCGAATTGTTTAGGACATGTGCAGTTTAGAACTAGCGTGGGCCCAGAGTGTCTTGAATTTACCGGGGAGGTGTGCAATAATATGCACGGACATCCGCTGCAGCTCAGCTTTGCCGCCGTCCGGTCACACCAAGTGTGTGCTGCTCAACACCAACGAAGGAAATTGGGAAAAACTTGTCTGCGATTTAGTTTTCCAAAAAGGAATTGGAGGCGTTTCCGAAAAGAATTGGTTGACAATGTTCTTATGCCCTCAGGTACGGCTACCTCATGACGCGAATGCGTCTTTCAAACCGCAGCGGTGGATGCATTGTGGCGCATCTTTTCGGAGTATGAACGTAGATGACCGGTTGTGAAGGCCAGTGAGAATACGATAGGGCGACAAAATTCAGCACCAACACAAATATGCCAACTTGGTGTACCCATCGTTCGATGCTTTACAGGAAGGTTTTTTGTGCGAGCTTTTGCCAGGGCGCACGTTCACGGCAAAAATTTCGCAACATCAGAAATGGAAGCGAACAAAGGGGGACCGCAGATCATGACCATACCACTGAATGTCGGTGACCGCCAAGGCGATGTTATGAATTAGAAAAGAAAAACGACTTTTAAAAATTACACCCTATTCACCCTATTGTTTTCACAGAATGCCGAGTTGAATGACTTAGCTTGTTGGGAGTCGCCCGACCATGTTTCGTAAGAATTATCCCCCACAAGATGCCATCAGCGAGTGTCCGTCGTGGACATCCGGGCGACGATTATTTGCTTTGCGACGTCAATTGATATCCGGCAAGTTGTTGATCCCGTGGTCTTAGCCCACCGTGCAGGAAAACGCGCCAAATCATCGGCTCATTGCAAGTGAAGGGAAATATTCGAGGCCTGCAGGAAGCCGACGGGGTCTGAAGGCGCAGCAGTGTTGCGGAAGGCCGCGCCGTGCCCAATGGACGCTTCGCGCGGACGGCGTTACATCATGGAAATCCTTGCTACAAGCCGCGAATTTGTCATGGCGTAACCCATGGATTTCCTTATCCTACAAATACTTTTTCAAACCAGCACTGGTAAACATAGAAGTGAAATCTTACACTTTGCTCCTTGCGTTGATTGCAAGCTTAATGGCCCAACCATTTCGCTATCATCATGACCAGGCGATACCGCCAAATGTTTCTACTTGTCTTAAATTTGGCACAGGCAGGCCTTCCCACGCAGTCATTTGGCTGGTTTCACTTCCTCGTCCGCTGAAAGCAGCAACTTTTGGCATGGAAATGATTAATGATGCACGAGTGGGGACTTGGAAATGGGACTTGGAAATGGGCGTGTGCTGTCTCGAACCGTAAGATGGAAAAGGCAGATTTGCAATGTGCTAAGTATGACCCGTCTTCCTGGTGTGCGGGTTGGGTTTCCATGGAGTGCTCAGGTGATGTTCCTGAATTGTTTCCTGCAATTGGCTATGGTGCCCGAGCTCTTGCGAGCGTAAAATTCGGTTCCATCATCAAATTTTCATGGTGGTGAAGCGTGTTGCTGGTCGATGGAAACCAGGGCGTTGGCATCAATTCCAAAAAATGCTGGAACCCTTGCGTGAACAGAAGGGATCCAACCCATGGGACAATCACCCCGGTTGCCAAGGTTGGTGTATCAGTTGTTTATGGTCAAGGATGGCGCAGTTTAAATGGCCAGGACATGTTGTCACCAAACAAAAAGGCACCTGAATGCCCTACATCAAGGTAGCTCCATCGAGCACAAAGCAAAAGTCTTTTATATAGGCCCATCATGGAACAATCATCGAAAGCAGAAGTGGACAACTGGTTGTCCATGAGCTGCTCGCAGTTCGGAATCCACAGCAGCCCGCGCCGCCAACCAATAGTAGCAAATCCGCTGTATGCATCAAGTTGTTTCGCAACCCCATGGCATGCGACCTCCATCATGGGTGGGGTCTACGACCTCGAATTTGCATGGAAGCAATTGAACTCAAATGCTGGTCGCAAGCATGGTGCGAACAACATTGGGGATCTGCAGCCTTTGTTGCCAATTTAGGTGCTGAATTGGTTGGCGCGTGCTCCTGACATAAGCTGCGCCAAGGCACGAGAATGTTGGACATCCACCACATTTGCAACAAGCGGTCCGGGAAGTCCATGCCAATCAGAAATATTTCACGAAATTTAAACATGACACATTTGATGATGATGTGCGTTTCCCTCACTTCGTCATGAGTTCAGGGGCAAAGTTTGGCAACCGTCACCGCACAATCCGCTGATGCCTCAATGTCACGAATTGCCAATTCGGCATCCACAACCATTGGCGGTTGTTCATGCACATGGTCCATGTCTTCGCGCGCAGACCAACCACCCGACAGGTGAAGGATCACCCTTGCGCAAAATTGGAAAAAAACAACGCCCGCAACTATGATATGTTGCCGATTTTTGTGCTCACCTACCTAGCCCATGTCCAAAATCAAATATTTGCACCAAAGGAGGGCACACCTGCGAACAGACGTTGTTGTCCCGGAGCTGCTCAAAATCACATTCGCATTTGTCTGCATCTTCTTGCCTATCCAAAATTCACAAAGCCACGACTTGCGCCATCCTTCTTCGTGTTTTGTTATCGCTACCCATACAAAAACTTACCAAGCGGGAGAACCATTCCTGTATACTGAGGCACCAGTTTGTGCGCTGTAGACGTCAATGCTGAATGGCAATGAAGCCGGTTGAACAATTAACCGCTGTGCACCAACGCCCATGCACGAAAACGATGTGTTTCAGTAAGCGTGCGTTTGATAGCCTGTTTCCATTACGAAACAGGAAACACAATATTGGTGTCTTTGTTCGGCCCTGGGGGTAGGGTTTTCCAAGCAAGTTGGTGGTGCCCGATGTCCGTCCAACAAGGGAATGGTTGAAGGTTCCCTATTTGAAAAAACGACTTCTTCATTCAAAGATTTTCTTTACAAACGCTAAACATTCGACAGCGTTCTCAGCACAAAAAATCGTAACACCCGTTGGTGAAGCACGACTAACGCGTCCACACTTTATCCAATTATCCAATAGCAAAAGCGCGGGCAACATGAAATCCAGTTGCACGGTTGGTTTTATCGCATCCCCAGCTAAATTTGCAGGGTGCACTCCTGAAAAGACAGGTGTGTTGATTGGTGCAACTTTATTTCACTTTTTGTTGGTTCCCCTACGCTACGTCTCACTGAAGGTGACGGTCCTTGAAGTTGCTTGTCCAGACGTGCAGCTGCCTCATCCTGTTCTTTTTGCTTCTGTAGAAAGTATCGTCCACCAACTGAGAAACAAATGACTGGAGGTCACATAGTTGTTGGCGCATTTAATTGAGAATGGTGGTCGCACACAATATTCTTGGGATATCTTCGTTCAAACCCGCGTCGCCCTTGATGCATTTGCATGTTTCCAACATCTCCGAAACGTTGCTAGCTTTAACAATGGTTGTCCTGTACTTCCACATCTGTACACAAAAAAGGTGCCTTGACATTTGTGGACCGCCATTCCATTTTCCCAAATTTACCATCCTTCCGCCAGGCTGCTCACATTATATAAACGTTAGGCTAGTAAGAACACCTCCTACCTTGCCTGTCACCTTCAACACATACCCCAAAAGCGGCATTTTTTGTAATATTTGTAACGCACGCCGGTTTCCAAAAAATGAATCTGGTGAAATAAACCCGCCTGTTTCGCCAGAATCATTTCCAGCAACAAAACCAAACCATATTTCAAAAGTCGGCCCGTGGAAATCAAAACATGACCTCAAAGTTCTCAAGTATTCAATGCGCAGTTCGGAATTATATTTGAAAAACACGTTGGCACTAGCAAACTGAATGTTGGCACGCGTCATTTGGTTTATGGCTAGGTCGCCACTTAAACCGGAAAAACATGGTACAATCACCAGAGCATACGAAACTGTGACACATGTGTGTGCTGAAAGGGATAGTAATTTCAGTTTCCCCCAAAATCGGGGGAGGCCATGATCATTCGGGTTTGATGTTTTGTTTGGCTATGGGGTCCGCGGAAAAAAAACATTTTGCGATTTATATATATTTTATTTTGCGCTGAATGACGGTTAGGGACCGGTGCTGTCGTCCGAACTCTGGACCAACGTGGTTTCTATCAACTGCGGCCCTTGTTTTCCACAAGGAGATACGTTCCAATTGCAGTGGTGAAGTCAGGTTCTCGATTCATAAGTCGTAGGAACGGAATGCTGACTTGACTTACCAGCTTGGCAAAGAACACTTTGCTGCCAGCTGGCCTTGCAGGATTTGTGTGATATTGAACGGTCTGGTTGCTCAGACAGCACATGCATGTTTGGGATATGTGATGCCATGGCAATGTGCGTTTAAGCGCGTTTCACAGCGCATGTCTTCTTCTCACACTGGTGTTCCCATCTGGCAGGGAACTGGTCAGGGTTTGCCGCTTGCCAAGGGAACTCTTGAAATACCAGCACCTACTCGGCATCCAGAGGGTGAAGGTAAAGGTTCGATGGTTGGGATGGCATGGGAATGGTGGTTTCGATCAATGGACCCCATTGTCAATGGACGTGATCGCGGAAACATGTCGCTTTTATTTGTTTGGTTGGACATGTGCCCTCCGGTAATCAAACATAGCAATTGGAAATCCTCTACATATGAAGGTTGTAATGGGAAAATAATGTGCAAATGGTGGATATTCGATTCTTGCCACGTTTGATTGCCAGAGGGAAATGTGGCGGAGATGGACAAGTTTCTGATTGGAATCTGTCACTGACAATTTTCCTTAACATGAAGATCGTCAAAGGGATTTACATTTGGGTTCGTTGCCGTGTTCGTCTGGTTTGCAACTGTATTAGAAATATGGAAAAAGGATCAGGGTGATGGTTCCATCCATACTTGTCGTGCACCTTTGTGCGCAATGGCTGCCTGAGTAAGGCAGGCACCCTGAGGAATTCACAACTATCAGCGTTGGGCACCAACCAACAACTTAGGTATGATAGAGGCAAGTAAATTTTGCGAAGAAAAATGCGAAAACGAGATGCTTGCATGGACATGGGGCACGAACCAAACATCCAAGAACACTTTCCATCAGTCAACATGCGTCATTCCGCAAAGTGGTTGGACACCCAAAAGTGCCTATAGGTATTCTCGATGGTTGCCATGAACAACGCAGCTGTGTGAATATTCTCCCCGTAGTTCCAAAGTGCCAGTGATGCAGAGCCGCGTGCAAGTCGCAGATGGATCCCAGCTTGATCCGCCGATTTATCTGCCCGTGAGCAGGGTGGATTTGGAAGATGGCACTCAAAGCCGCAGAACTGCAGTTCAAACCAGCTCTTCTCACTTCCAAGTTGACAGCGTCCCCAAGCTGCGACGATGTTTCTGCTGTGCCACGCTGGTGTTAGTGAGCCTTATTCAGGCTTTGATGCTGGATCACCTTGACCCAACTGCGTGGAAAGTGGTGCTGAAATCCAAGAGGCGCGTGGCCCAAGCTGGCACCACCCCAAAGCTGTTGGACCCATCAGCTGGGACGCTGGTCCAGAGTTTGGCACAAAGTTTGCTGGGCGCAACACCGGCACCGCAGGCAGGAACGACCATGCCCGACCCGAGTCCATTTGGAGTCCTGTTCCTGGGTTCGAAGTCATTCCGTTCTGTAAGGTCAATTGTTTCATGTTTGTGGGTTTATAGTTCTGGACCTTCACGGATTTGCGGGTGTTGACAAAACCAAGGGTGGCTACAGGAAAAAAAGGTGTAGGCGTGAAACTCAAAAAGAGGGCGCCGGCAAATCAAAAGGCCCCCTTGAATTCACAACAAAAACTTGGGCAGTTTTGGCAGGTGGCTGTTAGAGGTAGTTATGAGGGATGTTAAATTTGCATGTTGGTGGCACTGCAGGGGCCCTGCAAGAAGTGTCATCGAGTAATCGGACAGGAAACAAAGACCATGGATTCTGGCTGGTTTGGCACAAGTGTTCGCGCTTCAGGTATGTCATGCTGACTTATCACAAGAACTACGGCACAAAGATTGCCGGTGTGCTGAGCACTTGGGGCGAAGATGTCCAAACCTCTGCCTTGGATTCCTTGCTGCTGGTGGGAGATAAGGCCTCAGAGGATCCTCCCATCCTTCCCGCCAAGGGTTGCGGCAATGATCACAACGATCAGTTGGTTTGTAAAGCCGGTGTGGCGCTGCAACTGGCGCACCAGCGCCTGGGAAACTTCTCCTGGGTCTTCCTGGTGGATGACGATTTCTATTTGAACGTCGCGAATGCCCACAGGGCCTTAGCCAGCTTCAATGCCTCGCAACCCATTGCGGTAGGGATCGTGGGATGTGGTGGGCATTTGTGTCCTCAGGGAGGCTTTTGCGGCGGCGGCGGCTTTGCAATATCCCGTCCGGCCATGGAAAAGATCATGGAGAAAGGGGAAAGTGCCTTTCAGACGGACCCGCGCAAGCACTTTGCCGGTTCATGCCCTGGAACCAAATTGGACCTCTATTTTACCGTAACCAACTTGCTCCTTTTACTCGTAGTGTAATGGAACTACCAATTTTCAGAAGACAATCGGATACAACTGATACTTCAGATTATTTCAGATTTATTTAGACCCAAGGGTGCCTTGCTGCAGGACCTCATGAGCCACATCGCCAAGGAGAAGAATGGCATCCAATCCTGGGCGGACATTTCTGTGAGTTGCGTCCTGCGACGGAACGAGATTCCTTTGTTGACCATGAAAGGTCTGTACGGTTGGAGGGTGGATGGTGCAGGACGAAAGGGAAGCAGCTTGAATGAAGGCTATATCAAGGCCATTCACCAAACTGACCCCTTGCCAGTGACCTTCCATTACATCACTGAAGAACAGAAACGCGAGATTCACAAAGAGTTTCGAGCCATGAATGAGAGCCAGGTGTCCGGGTCGCGGAAGTTGCGGCCTGTAGAGTTTGATTATGATGCCCAGGTGGCCTGTTTCATTGCCAAAGTGCAGCAGAGACGGGCCCAAAGTGATACTGATAGCGAACCAATTTCCCTTCTGGACACGGGCACTTGTGCATTGCAAAAGAATCGACGGGCATAGTAATGGTGTATGGGCAATTTGATGTGTATATATATATATATATTATATTTATATACATACACACACACACAGAGAGAGATATATATATATATAATAACATGTATACATACATTATATATATATATATATATACTTGAATCAACCTCAAAGGATATGACCAACATTCAAGGTCTTGAATATTCTTGGGGTGCGTTGGGGCAGCCCATGTGCGCAGCACATTCACGATATCGGAAAGCAACCTTCCACTGCATGTGACGCATGGGTCAAAAAACTACAGACCCCCGCAAAGTACTCTAGAAGATGAGCATCCAAATCAGGTTCTGTCATACACTGGGTGTTCACCAGGGTAGCAGCAGTTAGACCCATACTTGCATGGAAAACATCATTGCTACAGTTGCTCACATCAGTTTTTTTTTGGTAAACATTTGTGATATGAACCAACTTACATGCGCCTGTTTTGGCCTATATCCACTACACTGCACTAGGCTGCCACATTGATCAAACATGTGGTTTCAAATTGATCAACCGGTCGTGGTTTCAATGGTTTCCAACCTGAGGTTTCCCATGTCTTGAAGGGTCCCATTCTCGGCCTGTCCGTGACAGGCTCGCGATCGCCGTCACTGGAAACCTAGCGAGCGCCGAGCCGTGCGCGAGGACGGTGCCGAAACGGAGGGGCAGGAGACCCAGTGGCATCCAGTGGCCCCGAGTGGCCTCAGTGGCCTGAGAGGAGGGATTTCGGTTTGTCTCCCAGTCCACTGGATGATCATGTGATTATCATCTTATTTTGCCATTAGGATTGACATCTGTGAAGAAAGCCAATTCAACATGTTTGGCTTGCGCTGGGAAGAGCTACACGACCAAGTCATTTGGGGCCTGGGTGCCTAAATGGGACCATATAAATGGGGGGATGAACATCCAACAAACCATGCCACATGTGAAGGCGACTATGTGGTCTATCGGGGACAGCTAGCACCCAAACAAAAGCCTAGCTGAATGGACTCACCACTTAGCTTCAAACGCCTCAATTCTCCAAAGTGAGGGGGTATTGAAAACACGTCAAGGATGGTTGGGCTTGGGCTAAGGAGTGTTCAGAATGTCGTCACTCAGCCGCAGCAGGCTGGATGTGGGGCAGATGGCCACGCAAGTGGATGTTGGAGACAGAGTGGTTGTAGAAAAAGTCACTCTGAACCAGGTTCCCAGACTTGGGGTTTGATTTCTGGAAGATCAGAAAAACGTCAGCTGTATCCCTTTCTCGTATCCATATACTGGCTCATTTTTTGGTCCCAGAGGGGTTGTCATGATCGGGAGATAGGATGTCGCTATCACCAATTCATCCAAACAGCCACGTGCCTCTCCAAACAAACAAAACAAAATGGAAGGTTACGCCCCAAAAAAAGAGATCAACCATATATGACCATATATGTCTTCACAATTTGAAATAATTACCGCGAATCAAGCTCCATTTTTTCCAAAGAATTAGCGTGGTTGTGGAAAACATTGCTATGTTCCAATTTGAGGTTTTATCATCATCCTCCCCGATGGCCACTTGGAGGTATACCGGTGTATACCCCATTTTCAGCGACACCCAAATCCGTCCTCTCTGTGGTGGCCCACAACAAAAAGCCAGGCGGAGCACCGCAGCAGCCTCTCCTTGTTGGAGCTGCCCGGGCTGGATTCTTGGGCAGGATCCAATTGGATCAAGGATTGTGGAGTGAGGTGATCACCGGTGATGGATAGATGGGGTTGTAGGGTTTTTATTTTTGAGTAAGGCTTTTGAATAGATACATCGGGATATAGATGGGGTGTCATTTACCTAATGGATTTTGGTGCCTCTTGTTATTTTTTTGAGAGGATGGGATCTCAGATGTATGGATATCACACTTAGATCACACCAGGGCAGCTATTTTTCTGGCCCCAGGTCCACAGCATCGCACTCAAGCTCCGTGCATGGCCGGCACGCGCCCAGCGAAGCGCTTTCCAGTGAGGTGGGGAATGAAAGACAACCATGATGACAATGGTGGTGATTGATAACGATATTGTCATTATTGGTATATTTTATTTATATATTATCATCATTATCATTGTTGATATTATCATCATTGTTATTGTTGTGTTGATATGTTAATTGTCATTATGATACTACTCTTATTCTCCTTATTATCATCACTGTTATTTCTTGTAATTTCTACCATTGATTAATTAGTACTATGATCATTATTACTCTGATTGTTATATACTCTTGTTATCATCCTGTTAAGGTTACAGTAGTATTATCGTTCTATAATTGTCATTACCAAAGCTACTATTATCACTATTATTACTAAATTATTACCGTTATGTTAGGCTAAAAGTACTGAACACATTGCAGTGATAGCATACTACTATACTCTATTTATATTATCTTTCAATATTATTCTAGACCCAACATTACCTGTTATAGTCTTCTTCCTCATTTTCATGAAAACGGTTACCTCTGCCAGGCCAAGCGTGGGTCCCGAAGGCGGTCGCGATTTTTTTCGGTGATGTCGCGGGGAACCTTTTGATGCAGCTTTTAACGGACGAAACGACCAACAACAGGACAGGCGTTTTAATAACGGGTGATTTTGGATTGCCAGTTTAAATGATTGGATGGATGGATTGATTGAATGGAGGGATGGATTGATTGAATGGAGGGATGGACATTTGTATATATATATATATACATGTATGATTATATCTATATACATATATAACAGTAAAATGTCCGTAAAATTGCCACTTTTTATGGGGAAAATGATGAACCATGTGATGGAATGGGATTCGACAGCCTCTGCTGCAGGCTATCCAAAGCAGATGGCCCAGGCGGTGACTGGGTCAGGTGTTCTACATCTGCGCTCAGTGGGACTAATAGCTGGGTATTATACCATTCTGCCTGGTAGCTGTTTGAATATTGGATACCCATGAAATTTGAAAAGAAGGTGTTTGTTTAGGCTCAACTTCAGCAGCAATGTTCATAATCTTTTGGTACATCATGCAATGGAATTAGCTTGCCAATCACAGTCAAGTCCTGGAAATAGATCAGGAATTTCGGCGGGCGGAAAATAAACTGCAACCCCGGGCAGCCCCACAAGTGTATACATATATTGTGGAGATGTCCCCCTCTCCCTCTCTGTATAGTAGATATATGCAGCTATATGCATACTCCGCCAAAAATCATGGTCAACAATCATGGGCACCTGCAGTTCTGGCCATGCCTCTTTGCATAATCTGTGTTTGCTTTCAGTATTGGCAGCAGGTGTTGAAAAACCTGTCATGTCAGGCGTCAGCCTCAAAGAAGTTTTGCCGAACGTGTTTGGATTGTGAGTTCTGCCAACAGTGTGGCAATTCTTTCTTTTTGGGGGTGTGGTTTTGATACAGCCCACATGGTAAGGCTGGCCAAAAAGGGTGTGGCGTATTTTTGGCTTTACTACATTACATGGGTTTGGTGCCCAACTTCATATATCGCTACTTTGGCCTAGGCTTTGTGTTCGCAGAAGGCAAGTTGAGCAGGGTATTGGAGATTTATGAGGTAGGAGTCAAGAATGCATCCTAAAGTTTGGTCAGGCATGCTTTTACTTGCAAGCCCTTTGGTGAAAGGAGTGGCATCCTTTGAATCCATGCTTGCACTTACCTGAGCTTTGGTGGCCCTTCCTGCCCAGGAAGCGTCACAAGTCACAAAGCGTCCGCCCTGCCTGTGGGGCTAGGGAGGTTGGGAGTTTAAGGGAGGTCGGACAGACAAGCCTGGTTGGACAGGGCGTGCGATATCCTGAGATGATGATGGTGAACCGATGTGCCAAGTGTGTTGGGTGATACGCCACAATTAGAACTGATCAGATTGTGCTCATCCCAACAGTTTTTTTTCTTTTCTGTTTGGGTGAAGGGCCGAAATCCGAAATCGACCTTTTCGTCAGAAAAAAACCATCCTAGCTCCAGAATATTTACTCCAACAGCATGTTATTTCTCTTTGACACCAATGGGCCATGGCTCAGAATGCAGTGCTCAAAGCTTGAATTGACACATCAACATCCAGCGTTTCATTTGGCTAGCGGCTAGGGCTCAAGATTCTTGATGCAAAAGACATTATTGTTGGTTTAGTAAGGCAATGACTCCATGTCTGAGCCATTCGTACTTTTTTGGGCAGTCTTTGGGGGCAAAACACAGATGGTGCACCAAGCCTTTCGTCAACTCATCCATCCAATCAGCTCGTGTGCCTTCTTCCATCAGCCCGGCTGCCCCAGCCCGGCTGCCCCAGGGATGACGGCAAGCCGCAGGGATGGATCAAATGTCATGAGTCAAAACACAGCTACGTTGCAGATGAACACTTGAACTCCATCAATTCTGATGATTTTAGTGGGTGTGGTGTGTTAATCAGTATGGTATACTGTTGGGGTTTGCAACCATCTCCCCAGTTTTTGGAAGCGGATTTTGGTTGGCTGACCAGTTCGGGGCGTCGAATTTTGGCAGCGTTACCGGCTCAAGTGTCCTCGCACTCTTCTCCTCGAGTCCAAGGGTGGCTGTCTTGATGGTGGCTGCTACTTCACGATCAATTCAAATCAGCTTGCTGGTGTCATGGCTGCTGCACCTTGCAACAGCTGAGAAAACTTGCAATGGGTGTACGGCTGGGGTGGGGCTTTTGCAGAAGCTTGGCTGATTTGATTCCGTTGCACCACCTTCAAATGACGGGCTGAAACCAGCGACCTATATGTATATACATATATATATATATAATTTGGTTTCGAACACCAGTTCATCTTTGGAGAAGTGGGTAACCCCACTTGCGGGCCTTGATAGCTCCCCCGCATTACTTGTACGCGCCCATCACCATGAAGCTTTGGCTTCTGGCTTTGTTTGGCCAGATAGTTTCTCGAATTTGAGAGCCATGTGGGATAGAGAGAAAGTGGAAATGCCTGGCTGATCTGAAATTGTTTTCTTGATAGGGATGCAACCTGAGTGCAATGAGGGACAAGATGCAGGTATAATTTTTAGTATACCGCCCAAGTACAACTTGCCCCGCCCAGGAAATCCCCGCGTCAGCATGTCATGGTGGTACCAGGGGTTCCTTACGACTGGTATCCCGTGGATGGGGGAGACGGTCGAGCCTGTCGTGGAGCGACCAGCCATGACAACCAGGCCAGTTACTACAGCGTGGTCTCAGGCGGGCCTGTTGCTGGTGGGGAGGAAACTAAAGAGCTAAAGAGCTATGGGTATCCGGGTATCCATATTCCCAGCAAACACTGGGAAGCAAAGGAGCTAGATACTAAGAATTTTACCACTATGTGATAGAAATAGGCTGAAGTCGTTTTCAAGCCATAGTTGTTTTCTTTCCTAGTTTTCGTTCCAAGTGACGACGATCGGCCGATCTGCTGGGATTGCCTCCCTCGTTTGTGAGGCATTCCATCCATCGACCAGTGCAAAGATGAATGCCTGAAGCATTCCAACTGCTCAGGATCGGTGGGGCCACAATGGGGCCACAATGGGGCCACAGTGGGCCACAGTCATTTTTCTGTGAAGCTGGGAGGGCAACCAATCAAGACATATATAGACACATAGGACATATTTTCGTGGTGGTGATGATGATGGTGATGATGACGATGAAAGACAAATTAGGTTAAGACGGACGAAGTGATAATACTAAAACCGCAATTGAACGCTAAACCATACTAAACCAAAGGCACGAGTAAGCATAGAATCTAACTTCCAAACCAGGGTGACAGATGGTGACAGGGTATCCATAACAACAAAACCCGTAGCCAAACATCATCATCATCACCCTCCACGGCCAGGCGTTGAATTCAGTGGCACACGCTGCGAAGTTTGGACCAGGCGCGGTGCATTCGCCAGCAACCAGAAATTCGTCTGGAGCTTTTTGGGCTGTGCAGGGGACCAAAATCACTAGTCAGATGTGTGGGTCAAAACCCTGGTACCCGAGGTACCCTAAAATAGCTGGTGAAGGGATTTTTCTACCCCCAGTCATATGGTAATTTTATAGGTTTTGACCCATCCCTGATCAAGTTTGTTGTCGGAATTGTCTGAGGCCTGAAGGCATTCAGGCCTCAATTGCCTTGGAGAACTTTCAATGCTGGAGCTACCAACCCTCCCTCTTCGAAGCCGTTGATGGGGGCCTGGACCGAAGCTGCCAAGGCGCCGGAGTCCCAAGGGGAGAGATGGGGATGAAACCCACCACCATGGTGATACAATGGGATTATCATTCATGGAATTCAATGGGATTCAGCTCAACATGACCAACACTATATGGGCTGGATTTTCCACTGGCAAAAAGCGTCGATTTAATGATGATCATGTCTAATGGGAACAGTCTTTGATGCGTCCAACACCAACACGGGTTTGTTTAGAAATCGGGTAGGCCCCAACATCGACCCCAAAGGGACTTTCTGATGTCAAAGGGACTTTTACCAGCAAATCTCATGATGTTGGTAATCTTTTGCTATACGGTGGAGTGCCTTCAACCTCACTTGAGTTGTTTGCAGGCACAAGCGCTTCGGATGTGGTGCAGCAGGGAATCCAAACAATATCTGACTGCAAGCTGCAGTGTGTGGCAACTCCAGCTTGCAAGGGCATTGAGTTTGCAGCGGTAGGGGGCACTTGCAAGTTGTTGACTGGACCCGACTCTCGGCACTTGCAAGTTGTTGATTGTTCAATTTTTCATATTTGGGTGGGGAATCCCATTTCTGGACGGCTAATGCACATTGTTGTTTGTTAAACCCTAACTTTCAAGGCTCCAACTTGAGTTTTGAGATTAAATCATGTACAATCAATTCAATTACAACCGAGCTGCCGATATTTCTCGCTTGACACAAAAGGGCTAGGTTGGATGCCCAATGTCTCTGATGAAATGTGATACATGACACTTCTTTGATTTGTGCGTGTCATCAAAGTGCACTCCCCCTTTTTTGGAGTCACACCAAAAAAATCTACCACGCACTAGCCGCTCAAGCCCTCTTCGCCTTGATATAGCATGTCATTCCTGTCCATTGATCGTCCAGGAAGGGATTTCCTTTCCCAAAGCGATGGCCTGCCACCAGTTCATAGCTTCCGCTGGTCAGCTTGGCAATGGCCAACTGGCGGGACCCATAGTTCCACATGCTGCTCATGCTCTCGTTCTTGAAGTCATATATAGATCTTTCTCCTTGGTACTGCATGGAGTCGGACCATCAGGACATGAGCTGCATTGATTGGCAGCTCTTCCCATCGATCCCGTTTGGGAGATTTCGGTTCCTCTTCCAGCAGTTTCCACAAATCTCTCAAATGTAGCGGCCAGAACTGGGCCAGCCCCGATCTCTCGACCACTTCTTCCAGACTCTCTCTCTGATTCGAAGTCCATTGATGTGGCCTCATCAGATCCCAGGTCACCAGTCCCGGGCATCCTCTCACCAAGTCAGGCTGCTCCTCGGGTACGATGTCTTTCATCTGAACCTTGAAGTGCTTCCCTCGATCAGTGAGCGAAGCGCTCTTCTGAAACCATTCTCCTGGTAGCGGAGCTCCAATGGGGCAGATTCCAAAGTTGGGTGGCGGCCCATCCCTCAGACTTGTCAGGCAGGTTTGTGATGCCCCTTCATTGATAGCTCCCCCCAGTGTAGGCCTCGGTGGCGTAGGTGGTCGCCTCTGTCTCAATTCCTCAGCTGAAATTCTTCGTGGGGTCTCCAATGATGCCCCCTGATGCTCAGTGGACGCAGTTCCGTCTTCCCTTCGGGGAGCCCGGCAGCGATGCACTGGCATGGCTTGATCAGCCGCAAGAGTCGACACCAATCCAGTTCCCACCATAGAGCTCTGCTGAGACGTTGTCATTCTGGATCTCATAGTTGGTTCTCCTTGACTCTCAAAGGATTCAGGCCATGGTGCCACCTGACTGGTAGCGGAGCTCCCCCCTTCGTAGGCTTCTGGTTCAACTCTCATAGTTCTCACCGCCCTTGATGAAGGTGCATCCTCACTACCCAGTGCTTCGACTCCTGTCGATCCAAAGCCCATTCGTCCCCTCGAGGTCTCGGACAGTGTGCTCACCTGCTGCACCTCCACTTCCATCATTCGCTCCACAATCATTTGAGCAATCCGATCTCCTTTTCGAACCCAGAAGTCTCTGTCCGATTGAGTGAACTATAGAGATCTTGATTTCTCCACGAAAATCTCGATCAATCACTCCAGCACTCACTTCGATGCCCATCTTGGCCATACTTGATCGTGATGCCAGCCTCCCATAGGTTCCACGTGGTAGCTCCACCGCCAACCCCGTTTTGACAAGTAGGTACTCTCCAGGCCCAATCCGATAGTTCTCGCTGGAACTCAAATCAAGTCCAGCTGATCCAAGGGTTCCTCGTGTTGGCAAGACCGCTGAATCATTCAGAAGCTTCACCTTTAATTCTTCCCGAGGACAAACCAGAGCACGAAGTCGAGGAAGTCCAAACCTCGTCACCAAATCCCCAATGATGAGGATGCCGATCACCAACATGGTGAGGATCATTCCAAAACCTGAATCATCATTCCCTGGAGAGAGTTCCTCCGCCGCTTCCACCGGTGACAACATCAACGATGACGCTGCAATGAGCAGCCCGATTCCCTCTCTCAAGTTTTGAACCTGCATTCGTGATCCTCCCACTCCTTCCACTTGTAGAGCACTCACCTTGATGATCTCTGGAGTTTCAGTGGTCAAGTTGAGAGCTTCCACGAACTTCTTCAATGGGGTGCCCAGCAACTGTTTCGTCATTCCATCAGCAACCAGAACTTTTCCAGATTGATGTTCAAGGGTAGTCTCCCCCCTCTCTATGGCCTCATGTAGCCCTTGAGCTCGGATTCGAAGATGGCGGGTTCTCCAACTTCCAGTGGTCCCCAGCGCGATGCTGATCCCAGCTGTGGAGTCTGAGAACATCCTCCCCTCGGCCGGTGTCTCCTGCACCATGTCGACAATGGATTTGATACACCTCAAAGCAGTGAGTCCTTCCAACATAGCCATCAGCTCTGCTTCGGCAGTGGAGAGGGTCACAAAACTCTGACGTCCCGTGTGCCAGAAAACTGGTGATCCAGAGAAACATCCCACCACTCCAGTGACACTCCTCATCTCAGATGATGCGTATGAGGCATCACTGTAAACTTCCACAAGTCCTGGATGTCTCGTTCGGCTTTGGGTGCCATCTGCACCGAAGTCACCATCTTGATGTGGGCCGTACTCCAATGCAAGCCCAGGGCAAGTTCGAAGATATGCCCTCACCTCCTTCCCGATGCCGATGACTCCCCGAGGTCGACGTGTCGCATATTGTGACATCAAATTGACAGCAAAAGCGACATCAGGTCGCGTTCTACCAGCGATCCACAAGAGTTCCCCGGTTTGTTTCTGGGCTTCTCTCACCACCAAAGGATCCACACTGGTCTCCTCTTCAGGCACCTTGACATTGGAGAGTCCTGCACCTCGTTCAGCTGGGTATTTTTCAAGGAGGCTCTGCACAAAGGACTCCTGATGGATGCGGAATGTTGAACCATGTCGTTCCAACTCCATCCCAAGGAACCGTACCGGTGGACCATTTGAAGTCACCCGCTCCGGTTTTCCAATGCCATTCTTTCTCCACCCTTCCACAAAAGCCCATCAGAACCTTTTCCTCTCCAACGGCTAGAACATCATCCACGTAGGTCAAAGTAGCCCACTGTTTTGTGGGAGGAGGCAGATCGGTCTCCCAGAGTAACTGGGCTCCCGCAGCCATCAACTCCCCCCAGGGTGGCGGCAGATCGGTCTCCCAATCCTGGGCTCCCGCAGCCAGCAACTTCCCCGGTGACCTGGATGATCCTCCAAATGTCCTGGTCCCCTGTCTTCTGAACCTCATATTTGACCCCCTCAGTCTCCCACTGGAATCCCGAGACCTTCTCATTTCGAAACTGGGTCCATTCCTTGGGACTCGTCGTCAGGCCGTAGAGTGCTCGATCTACCAGCCACAATGATCCTGGCTCCACGATGCCGGCCAAGACGAAGATGTGTGGAGGTTGAACCACAACTATCTCACGTGAATGATCTCTGGGGGCTCTCAAAAAGGCTGTTTTGACGTCTAAGGTCACTGCTGACCAACGTTCTAGGGCTCCTTTTTTGAGCAAGCATCTCACCTCAGTGGCTCCTGTTCCTCCCGCATAGGTATCGGTCAGGGCCCTCTGGCTCATGTAGTTTGCGCAGGCACAAGCCCTGCATTTTCGCTTCCCACTTCCGGCCTTTCGAAAAGATGGCCTTTCCGGGGATGCGCTCAAACAAGATCCCCTTCTCCTCTGCATCCTTTCGCAGACGCTCTGCTTCAGCCTCGGTGATCACCCGAACTGCCCCCGTCTCTTCTGTGAGGGCTGTGAACTCACTCATCATGCTGGCTTTCCAAGACTCCAGGTCTGCTCGGACATCCGCCAGCGAGTAGCTTCTGGTCTGAAGAAAGACCTCCTGATCCAAAGCTGCTGCTTCTGCTCCACTCAGATCGATCTCCTCCTGAGCTTTTCCTTCATCCTCCAGACCTGAGGCCAACTCCTCCACATCCTTGAGCAGTGCTCGGATGAACACATCATTTCCAAGCTCCTCCTCAGTCTTGTGGTCGTTGATCTCAAGTTCTTCCATCAACAGCTTCAAACCACGTAGGCGCCGATGTTCAGCTTCCTCCACCGGAATCTGCAGGCTGCTCATCATCGTGGTCTTCCCATAGATCCTCATCCGTTGACCTGGTTCTCTCACATTCCCAATCTCGGGCCGATCCTCTGATCCATCCTCCAAGGCTTCCGGCGGAGGTCCCTCAGCTTGAACTGCATCGGACGTATGAAAGAACTTCCCATCAGTTCCTTTCACATAGTGTCCTGCCATTGATGCTGACATGGCCACGTCCGGTTTATAGATGGTGACCTCCCTCCTGCTCAGCTTCCAGTCTTGGTACTTCTCATTCCAGATCTTCTGCCGTGCATAGGCCGTAGCTCCATAGGGCAGCATCTTTCCGACTGGGATGCCGAACTCGGACAACTGCTGTCGAAGTTTCCTCCCTGCCGCATGTCGTGCAGCTAGTGGCCACATTGTAGGTGGTTGCGAAGTCTGCTTCAACAACGTCCTGGTATGACGTTTGATCAAGCCGATGGCAGCCTCAGTGCGACCATTTGATTTGAAAGAGTCCCCATCAGTGTATGTCCTCATCACCTTACGGTCTTCTGCCCACCTTCTCAGGATCTTTGATCGAAGCTCACCTGCTCGATCTGAATGAAGTCGTAGTAGAGGAAGTCCAAGATACCTCAGACGAGCATGAATCCTTGACACTCCCGCCATGACAGATGGCCCTCGTCGATCTGGAAGAATTTCCATGAAGGTCAATTGACCCACCTTGAATTTCTGTTCCTCCTCAATCTTCTCCATCCATTTCTGCCGATCATCTTCCTTCTCATCCTTAGGGCTCTCAACCCCATCATCGTCCTGGATTTTCAGAGGATCCTCCTCTGCTGGCTCTTCATCATCGAAGATTCCACCCTCGACATGGAGATCTCCTGGCTCACCAGCGGCTTCCTGGCTCACCAGCGGCTGCAGACCCGTCTCCCTCTCCTCCAGGGCTACGGCAGCTGCCAGCTGGGCCATTGGGCACGCCTGAGGCTGCAGACCCGTCTCCCTCTCCTCCAGGGTTCCGGCAGCGGTCATCAGGGCCCTTTGACTCCTCCTTCAAGTGGAGAGGTTTCCCCTCAGGGGTCGTTGGCAATGTGAAGGTGCCAACCAACATGTAGCGTCCTTCACCCAATTGATCCACTCCCTTCTTGAAGGGTCCAGCCAAATCGATTCCAAGGGTGTAGCTCTCATGGGTGTCGATCTTCCGGTGATGCCTTGACTGACCACAGGCCTCCAAGCAGGTCCTACATCCCCTGTAGTATGGCTGGTGATCATTCTGAAGATGGATCTTCCATTGCTCCAGTGACATCTTCCTCAATCTGGGATCCAATTCCCTCCTGATGGCAGTAGCAATGGCTGCTTTGAGACCACCCGACCAGGCTGCCCAGCTCTTCGACTTGGCAATGCGCTCCTCAATGGAGAGCTCCCAGTCCGAGGTCGTCCTTGATGAAGTTCCAGGGCCTCTCATCCCGTTGAGCGATTGAAGCTCGTAGATGTTGGTCCCCAAGGTCGTGGGTTTCCTCGTCTCATGGCCAGTTGGCCCCTGATCGAAGTGGACTTCAATGAAGTCATTGGCAGCCTTCATCCATTCCCACTCCGGAAATGCCCAGTAGCTTGGGTATCGCTGTTTGGCAATGGCCTCAGTGTCCATGTACCTCTCTGGATCTTCCGGCTGCTCTGACAGGTAGAGGACCTTCCTGACCGACACTACCTTGGCTCGATGGTAGAGGTAGTACTGTCAAAGCCACAGCACTGTGTCATCCTCGACCCTCTTTTTGAGAGATTCATCCAATCCTCGAAGTCCAAATCGTTCTTCTCGTGATCGCAGTGGTGGAGGTCCCGGCTGTCTGTACCTCAGTCTGGACATTGTTCTGCACGGTGGCCCTCCAAGCCAGGCTGTTGTGTTTCCACCATCAGCCAATTCCAACAGGAACTCCATCACATCATCTCGAAGCAAGTTGTGACGGCTGTCCAATTCCGTGTCCACACACAGTACAGCTCGATGCTGATCCTCCAACTCCTTCTTCCAAAACTTCTCATCCTTTCCACTGAAGAGGTGGATCACGACCTGCTGAGCTCGGCGAAGTCGCTTCCTCTGCCGTCTGTTCCATGGCAGATCCCCCTCCTTGTAGCTTCCAACTGCCTTCTGAGATGGCAGAATCCTCACCAGCAGATGCTCTGGTACCAGTGGGAACATCTCTCTCAGTTCCTCCAGACGTTTCACTTCATCCTGATGAAGGCCTCCAATGTTGCCTTCCCCTCTCAGAACTGCCAACCTGGCACGTCGTTCCAAATGGAACTTCTCAACCTCCTTGATGAGCTCCAGCCCCAACTCCTCCGTCACCGTTGGACAAGATCCCTCGAGCTTGGCATCAACCACACATCCTGCGGGATCTGTGAGTTCGAACATCGACCCCTCCCACCTGATGGCATATCCAATCTCTGCCAACACTCCCAACGGAACAATAGGACGACAGCAATGTTCCAGTCCAGGGCAATTGTCTCAGGGTAGTGTGGCCTTGTGCCAATTCTACCTTGACTTCAATCCCAGATTCCCATTCCTGAAGATCAGCAGCAGTGCGTAGCGCATGGGTGGCCCCACCGTCCAGCAAAGCTCGTCCACCGCCCTTCACCTCCAAACTGCTGATTCGAACCGCTTTCAGGGCTGGGATCTTCAGTGATTTGAGAAGAGAAGTGGCCTCTTTGATCAGCTCAGCTGCTGGTGCCGTTGACGTTGATGACACATCTTCCCCAGGCTTCTCGACCACACCCTTCTCCACCACGTTCTTCTCAATCCCTGCATCCTCCTTGGATTCAGATTTTTTCAGACTCGGCGTCGGCTGCACTGCCTCACCAATCTTCTTTCCCTTCACTCCATCACCTCCGGTCACAGCAGCTGCTTTCACTGTGCACTCCCTCTTGGTGTGCTTGGTGGAAGAGCAAGTCCAGCAACGACCACGTTTGTCGATGGAGTCCCAATCATGAAGGAACGTACAGTCTGCACCCTTCTTGCATCCATCCGGGGTGCCAAAGTACTTGCAGGCCACACGACCTTTTCCAGACTTTCCCTTCTCATCCGGTTTTCCTTTCCCACCTCCCTTTGGCTGTGGTACTGAATCAAGTAGAGGTCCATCGATGGCCTTCACCTTTGCAGTCGCTGGTGCTTGTGCTCCTGCATGTAGAAGTCCTTCAGCTTCAGCCATAATGGCGTTTGCATAGTTGGTGACTCCAGTCAGGGTCGGATTGATGTCCACCATCAACTGAGCACGGGTGGAGTTCAGGCGGAATGCCAGCTGGTTGGACGACTTGATGATTGAGCTACTCATCCGATCCAAAGCCCCCATCAACAAAGTCGGATCTGGTGTCGCCACCTTCAACTCCTGTGCCCTCCTCAAATTCCGTTTCCATCCTCGCACCTGCTCCAGGAATTCTCCAATGCCCGCAGGCGTTTTCCCTTCCACCAATTGACGAAGAAGCAAAGCTTTCTCCCCCAATCCTCCAGGTTGATATCGTGTCAAGACCCTGAACACAATCTCCACACTGTGTGTGATCCGGCTCGCAAGCATCTCTGCCTGAAGCTCCGGCAATGCTTGCAGCAGCATTGATTGGCCCCTCTGTTCCAATCGGGCCCATGTAGTTCGACATTCACCAGGGACACTTGGGGAGATGTAGAGTCGTTGGAGTGGTTCTGAGTGGAGCCACATGTCGTAGGCCGTCTGAGCCTCCTGCAAAACTGCTTCCCACCAAGCTCCACTACTCACACTCAAATCCTTCATCACCGGTGAGATCAGAGTCAACCAGTCCCCAATGACTACTCCTCCAAGTTCACCTTCTTTGATTCCGGGCAGTGGTGGCAGGTCAACCGTCCTAATCGATTCTCCAGCACTTTGGAACCACGTCAAGTCCTGTGGCAATTGAAATGGTGCCATTCTCGGAAGATTTGGTCCTCCCATTCCACCACCTCCCATTCCACCACCTCCCAAAGGGGGACCTTGACCTTGCCCTCCACTTGGAAGATGCCCTTCAAAACCGATTGGATGTAGTCCTCCCCCTCGTGTTGGATCTGAAACAAGCCGTGCCCCTTGACCAGAAGGCCTCCACCGTTCTGGGTGCCAGCATTAGCTGCCAGCTGGGCAACCAGGGCTGAAAGTGCCTGGGTCACCTGACAGAGCACGTGCTGTTGATCGTTCATCGACCCTGCAGTTCCTGAGACAGGTGGTTCCTCAGTCGGCCTTCCAAGTTGGCCATCCAATCCACTGGTCCTATTGGCTGCTACAGATTCTGGGGGAGTTTTCCATTCTCCAACTGCTTGTGTTTCTACTCCATCTGACTTGCTATCCTCTAAGGGTAATGGCTTCTGCGGTTGAACTTGAGGCACGGATTCACCCTGTCTCATTCCGGTTTGATCCACCTCTTTCCCTACAACCTGCTCCACAACCCTGGTCACTGGTGGTTGTGCCTGAACCCTATCTTTCAACTCATCCAATTCCTTCTTCAACTGGCCATTCTGTTGCAACACCATTGCCAACAGCTGTTGCATGTTTGGCACTCCCTGACCCATTTCCTCTGAGCCCACAGCAGGCCTCGGCACATTTGGTACATCACGTTCTCCAGGATCAGGTAACCCTTGAGGTCTCAAGGAGCAAATCGTGGCATTCTGCTTGGTCAGGTCCGAGCAGAAGGGGTTCAAGGCGACTTCAGGTCCCCCTTGGCGTTGCATAGGCCCATAGGATGTCGGTGGTCCTCTCGGGTCCTTAGGCACATCCTCCAAGGCTCTCATCGAACCTGCGGCCTCAGTGGCCTGGGCAGTGTCAGCCTCCATGGCTGGGGTCGTTTTTCTCGCTTGACACAAAAGGGCTAGGTTGGATGCCCAATGTCTCTGATGAAATGTGATACATGACACTTCTTTGATTTGTGCGTGTCATCAAAGTGCAACAACGATTTAACGTTTTGAGGCCTACATCTTTAGTTTTGGCGTTCAAAACTCATTTCCAGTTCTCTTCCCAGGATGCCATTGCATCTTCCACGGCGGCGCCGGGCTACAGCTGCTACCGCCTGGAATTTTACCAGGCAGATCCCTTGGTCGCCGAGGCCGCTTGCCGCGGGGCCCATGTCAATGATAACCAAGGCGCCTACTTCAAGGCGGGAGTTGTGGGGGAGGTTTGCACTCCGCAAAGTAGAGGGTACAGAAAAGATGAGGGGTTAAACACAAAAAAAGGGTATAGATATAGCAGACCAAATATGTATAAACTTAGAACATGGAGTTTTGCCCTGCAGGGATCAAACCTGGCAACAGACGTTTCCAATCTTTGACAGCAAGTTCGCTTGTCAATGGGGGAATCTCTTTGCCAGGTTTGATTTATGTGAGATGTAGTAGAGTCATAAATTCTATTGAGGATTTCCAAGCCAATGAACGGGAAAGTCAATCATTGGAGTCTCAATCAATATAGTGAGCGGGTGAGCTGCAACCATCATGTCTTAAACCCAAACCACAAACCACATCCAATTTTACCATTTGATCACTTGGGGCCACTTTCCCACCCAATATCATCAAGAACATCAATGTTGGGGAACCACGCATGGTTTTGGGGGTTCAACAAGTCAGATCCATTCAGGGTCTTCCGGGGAAGGCTCAATGTCGGTTTCCGCCGGGCCGCAGAGGTGTGCGCTGAAGAATAGGTATCTGTATCCAATCTGCCCCAAGAAACACCAAAAAAAATAAGATGTCCGGGTGGTCATTGTCCAGGTCCATTTTTTAGATTTATCCGCTTTTTTTGGGAGCAATTCGGATTCGTAGCCCGATGATCAAAAAGGACGTCGTGACATCCGGCAGCGGGGTCGGTTGGATCTTTGCAGGTGGTGGAAAACACCGGCAGTATCGATGAGTGTAAGCAAAGCTGCAGAGAGGAGGCCGCATGCCAAGGTATTGAGTTTGCGGGAACCCATTGCCACTTGGCGTCGGAAATAGGTCAATTGCAGGTGGGTTATATAGCGGTTCAAGCCAGCTGGCCATTAAATATCATTGAGTTTTGGCAGCTTGCTCAGTGAGATCTTTGCAGCTGCCTGTGTGAGGTGAAGTGTGGGTGCGCTCCGAAGGCATTGAAGCTGTGAAGCCTTTGTCCAATTCCAAGTGTCTGAAATATTCCGCTGCGGGGACAGTCCCATCCACCACAGCCACGGAGTCGACAACAGTCACTACGACTACTACCACAATTGAGTCCCCCACAACCACAACAACCACCACAGTGTCGACAATCGCATCAACGACGGAGTCTGTCACAACCATTGAAGCCACAACAACCAGCACGAAAGAGTGTCGCAAAGCTTATGCCCAGTGTGGTGGCAAGGGTTACACGGGAGAAACCTGTTGCATCTATGGCTGGGATTGTATCGTGCAAAATGATTTTTATTCTCAGTGCAAGCCGACCACTGGAACCACCACCACGGTCCCTTTGGACTGTACTGCCCCGGGAACAGAGTTTGCAAAGCGCTACCGTCAATGTGGAGGTCGCAACTGGAATGGCCCCAGGTGCACTGGATGAAGAAAGCATGGGATTTACATTCTAAAGGCCAAACCAGTACCTTTCTGAAGATGGGGTAAGAACCCATTCCGATTCCCAACAAATATCAACAAATGCTGGGAGAAAGATTGTGAATCCATTGGTCTACATACCAGTAGTACCGCACAAGGCGGTGGCGGAAGTTTCAAAAATGGCAAACCTATAGGAGAGGTTCGTTGCTGTGACTGATGGATGGCAGAGCGNTAACTGACTAACTGACTAACCGACTAACTGACTAACTGACTAACTGACTAACTGACTAACCGACTAACTGACTAACTGACTAACTGACTAACGGACTAATTGACTGACTGACTAACTGACTAACTGACTAACTGACTAACTGACTCACTAACTAACTAACTAACAAACTAACTAACTAACTAACTAACTAAGTACCTAACTAACTAACGAACTAACTAACTAACTAGCCAACCAACTAACTAAATAACTGACGAACTGACTAACTGACTAGCTAACTAACTAACTAGCTGACTAACAAACTAACTAACTGACTAGCTGACT
>BGPT01000949.1:156157-176738 GCA_003297045.1 Symbiodinium sp. clade C Y103 | reverse complement strand
GACTAACAAACTAACTAACTGACTAGCTGACTAACTGACTATCTGAGTAAGTGACTAGCTAACTAACTAACTAGCTGACTAACAAACTAACTAACTGACAAACTGACTAACTGACTACCTGACTAACTGACTAACTGACTGNTTCATGGCTGAGCTCTTCACATCTTGGCTCTTCTCACCTCTGCTTTTCAACTGTCCATATTGTCGGAAGTTTCACTTCTAAACTTCCTTCGATAAATATAAAAATAAATCTAAATTTAAATAGACACACACACACATATATACATATATATATACATATATATACATACATATATACATATATATATATATACACATATATATATATATATACACATACATATATACATATATACATATATATATATATACATATATATACATACATATATATATATATATACATACCTAGTTTTTAATTTTAGGGATGCCCTTTGATACCCTTGACTGTCTTGGTTGGGCATATGCCCGCCCCGTACGTCCTTGTTCAGGTGCTGCGAAAATGGTGACATTTGCGTTTTCGACAACGACTTTTACTCGGGCTGCAAGCCTCCGACCAGCACGACCACTGCTGGAAGCACCACCACGACGACGCAGCAAACAACGCAGTCCTCGGCAGTGACTTGAAAGTGAAGTTGTCAAGTGTTTTGATTTCTTGCTTGTGAGTTGTGATGTGGATCCCACGGGTTTCATGTTCTGCAATGGTTAGTTTCCAAAGCAACGAAGCTGTGCGGCCAGGTCAGCTCAACCAGCCCAACCACAACAACCACCCCGGTGACCACCACGGTGGCTCCAACTACCACTACCGTGGCGACAACCACAGCGGCAACCACGACCACTACCGTGGCCACTACAACACCTGCAACCACCACCGCAGCCACTACTCCCTCCAGCACCACCGTTGGAACAACTACGACCACGGCCTCCACGACTTCGGGTGTGACGACCACGACGACCACGGCTTCGGTGCAGTGCAAGAAGCGCTACGAGAAGTGCGGTGGTAAGAATTACAATGGCGCAACCTGCTGCGAGCCTGGTTGCTGGTCGGTGGTTTCAAAATTTTTAGTTTCGAATTTGTACTCGGGATGATGATGGGCCAATATTTTTCTCAGTTTGGTTCAACTCCCTCAGGTTGGTGGTGTGTGTATGGTGGCCCCTACTACTCCCAGTGCAAGACCACCACCACCACCACGGCCTACTTGTCCGCCTCGCCCGAGCTGCAGCAAGATGCCCAGTTCCTGATCCACTCAACCTTCGGCCCCACACGCGCTAGCCTCGCAGATCTGGGCACCAAGAGTACCTCAGTTGGTGGGAAACTGGCCATTCCATTTTTGGATGATAGCCTTCACGTCAACTGAGCTCGTACTACCACAAGGATGCAACATTAGTTGACATCTCAATGACATGTCAGAATACAGCACGCCTCACCCTAGACTATTGATTGTACTGCATTCAGGGACCAGTCAAACACTGTCAAACATTCATTTCGAGGGATAGACATCCAGAAGAATTGTCTACCAACAAGTTAATGATGTGGTTTTTTTTCTCTTCAAACCAGGGGATTTCAGGCCTGCCACTTTCCCAGGTCATGAGGATTGGCTCCAGGAGCAGCTGCAGTTGGAGCCCAGCCTCCACCGCTCCTTCTACCGCCAGCGCGTCAAGGCCGCAGCACTGGTGGAGAACACCGTGGAGGCGCCTGCCAGCTCCAAGACATGGACTGGAGGCGAGATGGCGGCGATGCTGAGCGATGTGTCATGAAAATGGTGGTTTGAACATGTGAAAAAGTTCTGAAAAAGCAAGAAAAATAAGGATGTCACAGTTCTCATCAATTAAACATGGTGTGATTAACTCGTTGCGATACGACGCGGTACAATGGAGAATCATCGGAATAAATGACATAACGACCTCATGTCGCGATGTTGCTGGAATGAGGCTTAGGATTGGGGCAACTATTCTTAGTTGTCCAGATACAATAGAACCATAGAGCGTTGACCACTATGGCAATCACCATCGGTGCAATCCATCATCCTTGGGTTTACAGTACTTGTTCTTCTTCTCCACCGAATGTCGCTGCAATGTGGGGGTCTGTGGGGCCATTGTTCAGCCTCCAGCAGACCACCAGGGGAGTGCCCCTCAGTACCTCGCACTTTTCTGAACGAAGATGGCTGTGCGGCTTGGCTGTCAGTTGGGGATGAGTGTGAACTACGCAGATGGTAAGGGAACCCATCAAAATCAAGAGGAACCCCCTGAGCTTCTGGAAGAATCATGGGACTCAGCCTGATCCAGCTTGACTCTCCTCGATATAGTTGACAAGAATGTTTTATGCAACCACAGAACAGCGGCATGAATTTTATGAGGATTCACACGGCCCTCTTGTGTTTCAGCCAGACTGTAGAAGATATGTCTCAGATTTTCCTGGCCATCAGATATTGTCCACACCTCCAAAGGAGCTGCTTCCGGGCTGTGCACCGCTGCAACTGCAGAGTGTGAACATCCAGCTGAACGTTAGCGTCCTGCAGAAGTTCTTCGAAGTGGAGGGTCGTTGCTGGGCAAAGTCATGCCGTCATAAGAAGCAAGGATTGGTGATTAGTCGATTGGTGAACCCCCAGTTTACTAGCAGATTTCTTTCCGTCCCCTAAACCAATACTCAGGGGTTGCAGAAAAATTCACAGACTTGAACAGTTGAAGTTAGCGAGGCTCACTGAATGCATCAGATTTGTTAATCTGGGGTTGGCGTTGTCCCATCCAGTATTATTGACTTCCCACAACGTCCGCATATGGGCCACCAGACCAGTAGGATACAGTATCAAACTAGGGTTTGTAGGAGGTGTTTCATCTTTGGGGGCGAAGGGATTGCCAAGCTTCAAATACCCAGCACTCTCTGGAGTATTAAAGTGGAATCATGCTTGACAACCTATGGGTGCAATTTCATAATATACCATGATCGGCCCTACCACTTCATACCACTTCTACATCCGTTGGCATCCATCAGAACGCATCAATAAAGCCATCCACGCGACTCCGTCCCATCAGTGCCTTGTTTCTCCTCCCACTCCCATGGGGATCCTGTGGATTTTACGGGGATCATCGGGTCCCGGCCCAGGCTATGTCTATGCAGTCACCGACTTGTTTCCAACCACTGCGCCCTGCGGAGAGCCGTCGCGTTGGAAGATGTTGGACTGCAGCGAACCATTGGCCTGCGTGGCCACCGAAAGCGTGGATGCGGCCGATGCAGCGGCCATCAGCGCGGTGTTGGTAGGAGGGCGGTGGAAGTGGGAAGGAGACCAAGTAATCTAGAAATAGATAGTTTGTGTTAAACAAGTACAGCCAGTAGGTGGTTAGAATCTATCGTGAAAAATCCTAAGCACCGGAGAGAGAGGAGCTGCTTTGGCATTGAAGCACATAGATAGGAAAGGTAGATAAACACTTGGATTTGCTTCATGAGATACGAAGAAAGTAGGTTTCACAGATGAACACAAATATACATGGCAGTAGATAGCCATCCCAGTTCCTCTATTATCCTTATTTACACTGCCTGTTGTTCATATTCAAATCCAATAATCATCCCATCATTGGTAGATGGACAGGTTTTTACAGAGCAGATCGCCAGGAGGCACTGGGAGCCTCCGAGATATCACAGTGGCCTGTGGCGCCAGCACGCCGAGTGGAGTGGTAGTGGAGGCGCCTGGGACAGGGTGCCGCTTCGTTAGTGGGAAGGATCCCTACAAGAATGAATTGAAGGAAATGGTTCGTGATTCAAAATTTTGGGATGGGTGGCTCAAGCACAAGCCAATTGCCCGGTGGATGGCAGTTGCTATTGTGGTTCTTACGTTGCACCATCGTTCAATTGAAGAAATGCGAACCTTACTTGTCAAACACTGCTGTTCGTTCCGGTTTCTTTGCTTTTCTTGACGCATAGTGTTTTACAACGTCAGCTTCCTAGAAAATACAAGTGCAACATATCCAGAAAGCACAATCAGACACTAAAGTAAGCCCTCGGCCGTTCTGGGCTTGTTTAACAGATTAGAACTCCAAAATTGATCATCATTTTCCCCAAAAAACTGCCCTTTTGACATATCTGACATCTTGAGACAAACCCATTGAATGCGATTATTTTGGCAAGACTTTTGCGTCCATCTCGGTTAGAGTTGAGGCGGGTGGCCACTTTTTCAAACATGTCCACTCCAGCGAACTGAACGTCTACGACTTTACCACTTGGGTGCGGGAGCACCCGGGTGGCCCAGACAAGATCATGAAGTGGACTACGATGGGCTATGTGCTGAAGCTATGGTTTTGCTTTGATATTTTTTCTCCTCATTTTCAGAAAAAATGCGGCTGCGATGTTTCCTGTGCACCAGAAGCTTTCAGCTGGCATTGGCTAATCTATGCTAACCTCCTGCAGATTTGGATATAGACTGATAGTCAATGAAGGAGTGCTGTGATAATTATGATGCACCTGTTTCATTGGCGTATTTTGTGTATATATATATATATATTAAATACACACACACACATATACACACACACATATATATATATACACATATATATATATACATATATATATATATATATCCGAAGACTGGTAGCAGATCGAAACAATCAGCATCCCTATGCTGACACGCTCGGGCGTCTTTTCTCGAGGCGAAATGAGTCCCTGCACGGTCGACAGGTGATGGAACCTGTGATGCCACATGCTCACGTGGAATGATGACTGCAATTCACACTGGTTATAATCTTCAAATCTTAAAAGTTTGGAGGCCGCCAGTGGATATTTCATCTCAATTGTCACAAACCATGTGACCATTTTCAGCAGTCCAAAATTGCATGGGCTACGATGGATTTGGCTTCTTGCGCTAGAAATCACTGCTTCAAACGGCGAGTCACTGATGTTCCGGGGATCTNGGCTACGATGGATTTGGCTTCTTGCGCTAGAAATCACTGCTTCAAACGGCGAGTCACTGATGTTCCGGGGATCTGGAAGCCTGTGCCTTCCTCATTGGCAAACACATGAGTCAGGTAATTGCACAGATCTTTCAATTGTCCCTGGGCACATGAGGTGCGCGAGCGGCACCATTTCACATAGCTGACCACACGGGGCTCCTCAGAGAAAGCCAAGTCTTCATAGCACATATCACGATTCTTGTACTGGCCGAACCCAATCAAAGTACGGCCCCATGTAGGAAGATCAGGCACATCAGATGGCAGCTCAGGAAGCATAGCGCTCGGCACCACATCATCGCCAGAGCCAGACGGAAACGGAGCAGCCACAGGAATCGAGGAAGGACCATATGACATAGAAGGAGCACTGTGCTCCACGGCTCCCTTTCCCATGCTCTTGGCTTTGGGCATCATCAACTTCTTGGCCGGGATCTGACTCTCAAAGTCATCTCGGCGCTTGGATCCATCGGTCATGGCACCACAAGACATCACAGGCTCAGCCGCATCCCAGACANCTCGGCGCTTGGATCCATCGGTCATGGCACCACAAGACATCACAGGCTCAGCCGCATCCCAGACACATTCGGTCTCACCGGTCACTGGGTTCATGAACAAACCGGTATCAGGATCATAGACAGTGAAGTCTTCGTCCTCAATCGAAGGACCTGGGGCTGACTTGGCCTTGGTCAACAGGCGCTGGAGCTCACGAGCCTCATCGTTGGTGAGGGGCATTGCACTCACACTAAAATTCGTAAAACGGTCGTCCCACCGATCACTGAGACCGTTGCAGTTGAGAAAAAGGTGCTACCCATAGCACTTTCATCAGGTTGTGTGAGTGGAGAAAATCCAGGCAAAGTGGCATGTTTGGTAAAAATACAAACAGAGGATTTGATCTTGCACAAAGAACTATGCTAATGATCATGCAACTTGGCGAAGAGGAAAACAAGCTCACACTTAACGTGATGTTCTGATGGCAAGTCACACAAATCTGCACCATGTGACATCGCATGGCAAGGCTTGGCAAAACACACTCACAAAATTTGAGTGATCATCCCGGACAGCCCTTGCAACCTAAAGAAACTAAATTGGCAAAAACAAAAACTTAATGCCTATCCCTCATGAGAGACCTTGTTTCCCTCAGACTTCTCGAAGCCATGTTGACTCTGCTCTCGATTTTTGGCACGTCTTGCTCGCTCAGCTGCTTGCTGTGCTAGAACATGATCTTCTGGCGAGATCTGGTATGACGTGGCACGGACACACGAGCGAAGCAAATCCACAGGATCAACTTTATCTTTTGTCAAACCATCTGCAATCATANCGAGATCTGGTATGACGTGGCACGGACACACGAGCGAAGCAAATCCACAGGATCAACTTTATCTTTTGTCAAACCATCTGCAATCATACGGTTCGTGGGCAACCACCGAACTTGGGCGGACAACAACTTGATGGATTCACGAATGATCACTATGTCTATGCTTGTCCTACGGTCATCTACAGCTGTGGGTGATGATGGTGATATCAGATGATCATATAGGGACTTGCAGTCGGTCGCAAGAATTGCCGGTCGTCGGGCCAGCAAGGATCGGCAGCTGCTTGGGGAAAAACTACCATCCAGGGCTTCAGTCAGCAAAACGTTTAACCATTCAACTGTTCCAGTTGCTGTTGCCATAGCTTGGCTCTCCCCGCCCAGAGTAGAACTTACTGCACGTGGTAACTTGTATGACTTCCATGTGACTGGTGTCCAGTGGGAAATCTCACCATCATGTATGGACTTATCCACAAAGGCAAGGATGAAACCAGCTTGAGTGTGTGTACCTGCATTCGCAAATGCAGCATCGGAATGACAACAAACACACAAACGTTCTGGTGGAATGTTTTGGAACTGAATGGTCAAATCTTTGTGCATCTTTGCACGTCGGACAGCATTGTTAGCATCGCGCAGGTGTTTGATGCGCGGTTGTGGGAATGCTTGCTGACTTAAACTTGTTTGCACTGACAAGTCTGGTCTTGATTGTGAGGCCAACCAATTCAAGGAACCATTCATAGCCCTAAGAACACGAGTTTGAGATTCACTAAGTAAATCATCAGGAGAAGCATTCTTTGGGATAGTTGCAGGTCGAATCTTCTCGGCAAACAAACGTTGGGACATCTTGATACTTTTGGTTTGTTTGTCTTGAACATAGTATGCCCCACAAAATTCACCTTCGGCATGTCGCCACTTTCTGTATGGGAAACGTGCTCTTAGATCGGCCACTGCTTGCTCAAAACGCTGACCAGCTCCACCTAGTGCTGTATCATCAACATGGACGCCCATGACACCACAAAGCTTGGCACCATCTCGCAGAAAGTACAAACAGGAATCAAACTTTGATCGTTCCCATCCAATCCTACAAGCTTCATCATCAAAAGTTCGATGCCATGCCAGAGGAGCGTCATTCTGTCCATACACGTTGCCGGTCACTTCGAGCACCGCATCAGAAGGCACTCCCGGTATCCCGCCAGGTGGTTGTCTGGCGAACAACGGACGGAACTTTTCAGGCAAAGGGCCTGCTTCCAGAAATGCACCTTTAATATCCCCAAGTTGGAGTTCCCATCTATGTGAGGCTATCAGTTGCATCACCAGCATACGGCCCATTTGGCTGAGAGTTGGGGACTGCAGCAGTCCTTCATGCACCTTCTTGTCAATGTCGGGATCTAAATGTCCCTGAAGACACCATCGGCTCTTGACCCTGAAAGTGGACGGATCATCATCGTCAACTGCTTGGTTTTCTTCAACTGCTTTCTTGATGATGACAAACCTGCTGCCTATAAAACGGTCAGGATGTTTTTCACGCAGTTGGGCTGCGCGCTTACCATAGTGGATCTTCACTGCTTGTTTATCTATGATAGTATCCCATTCAGCTNCCTATAAAACGGTCAGGATGTTTTTCACGCAGTTGGGCTGCGCGCTTACCATAGTGGATCTTCACTGCTTGTTTATCTATGATAGTATCCCATTCAGCTACTTTGGAATCATCTACCAAGGATTGTACTGCAGGAGGATTATGGCTATGAGACATCTCTTTGCTACTTTTCTTCTGCATGTAGTTGGCAATCAACACTTCTATGGGAGTGTTGGGATCTTCCAGTTGTTCACAAAGCTCCGTGATGTCTTCAACTGACAAGACTTCATGGCTTTCTACAACGCGTGGTCGTGCACTTGGAGGCTCTTTGGCATTATCTGGATTTTCCAGAGTTCGCTTGTGAGAGTCCGCCGAACTGCCAGATGAACTGGTAGCATGTTCAATGAGCTTGGGCACTACTTCACGCATCATGTCAGCAAAATCCTGTTCTTTCATGGCAGGAGGGCGATACAGTGCTGCTGGGNTTCACGCATCATGTCAGCAAAATCCTGTTCTTTCATGGCAGGAGGGCGATACAGTGCTGCTGGGCCATTCTTGCCCGGAATGCGTCGCATTGGTCCATAGGTGGATGGCTGATCAGCCGGCACAGGATTTTGGTCTTGAAGTGGTGGAACAATTGGCTCAGAACTAGAGTCATTCGTACTACCACTATTACCATCATCGGGGGACTTATCAATGATACCCTCATTTGCATGCTCAACTTCCATGGGCTGATCTCCACTTGACGGAGGACGCAACACGGGCTCGGTCACAGGAGATTCCTGTGGTTGGCTGCGATCATCAGGTCCAGGTGCCATTGGAGGGTAATGACTTGGGACCAGGTCTATGTATTGGTGACTTCTAAAGGTTCCACCTTCGAACATATCTTTGATGCCTAGAAGTTCAGTTTGAGGGGTCTCTACAACAGCTCTTTCTTCAGTTGTGGCAGGTCTCAATTGTTCAGGAGCTGTCCTAAAGATCTGGCGTCTATGGGCAATGACATAGTTTTTGCCAATGCTGCCGATGACAACAGCAGTACCATACCATCTACCTCCAAGCCAAACCTGACCCTGTTGGAACTTCTGAGCACGCCAATATGCGACCAAATCACCAGGCTGAAACTGCTGTTGTAAGCGGGGTCTTGCAGAAAAGGCTCGACGAAACGCCAAGTCATCCTGGGTTTCAATCACCGCTTTACGTGCCGCAGTTCGCACTGCCTGAGATTTTGCTATGGCTTCTTCAGTCAAACCAAGAGTTGCTGGAACAACATGGAGAGGCTCATTCATCAAGTCTGAAGGAACATCAGGATTTCTTCCAAACACATATTGATGAGGAGTATATCCATAAGACTGAATCATCGTGTTTTTGACATGTGCATGAGTCACACAGCTCTCCCATTCCTCCTTGGATGACGGTGGGAACTCAGCTAGCGTTCTATCTAGAACACGTGCAAACCAGCCACCATGGCTCTCGGTTCTGCCGAGTTGCCAGTGCGCTTCACCTGCAATCTGGTGAACATGACTTCCTATGGAGTCCAAGTAGCTTTGCAAACCATCACCCAAATTGGTTTGAGCCTGATCGATGATCACTTCCTTCGGGGGGCCAAAAACACGAACCCAGTGCGTTGCTAAAGCATGTCGGATCACTTCAGAGGTCTCACGTTCATGAAACGGAATCATCAGTTGGTAGCAACTGGCCTGGTCAACTATGTTTACGGCCTTGATCTTCTGGTTAGGTCTCCAACCGCTCAAGTTCTTCACATCAATACCAATGGATTGATTATATAATTAAATTCCCTTGGTCTGGAGGACTTTGCTGGGAGCGGCACATGTGGCTTGATCTGCGACTGACAGAAACTGCACTTATGCTGATGAACCAGTTTGATCGCTCGATCGGATGCTTGGGCATGCTTCATGATCCTAACTAAATCATGTGTTGGAGGATGTCCCAAATTTCTGTGGACCCGATCGATGACTTTCAACAGTTCTTCATCAGACTTCTCGGCAGCAAGATCTGGTTTCGCCGCAAGAACTTCGTCCTGCTGGTGAGGAGACCATTCATGGCAAACTACGAGGCATTCTTGCTTCATCTTGAAAAACCTGGGGACCGTATCCATGACTGCCTCCACAAACTGTGGAGTATACTTGCCAGTGAAAGTGCTGATACGACCTACCATGTGATCACTACCTGCAACAGTTTGGTGACATGCATGCTTGGGATTGGAAACTCCAGGGCATTGTTTGGCTAACACAGACATGTCTTCATGTGTGACCAACAGGTGAGTCGCTTTGCGGATCAGCTTGGAACTTCCTGGAATGTGAAGACCGTATCGACACATATGGCAAGTCAACAGCTTGTGCTCAGAGATGAGCTCTTGAATTTCTGGATAGGTCCACATGCGAGAGCCTTTCGGGTGTTCANCGTATCGACACATATGGCAAGTCAACAGCTTGTGCTCAGAGATGAGCTCTTGAATTTCTGGATAGGTCCACATGCGAGAGCCTTTCGGGTGTTCAAGGATGGCTCTGCCCCCAAGCTGGACTTGTTGCTTGTACAGCTTGTAGCAAAAGCGAATGAACATCCTACTTTGTTTGACTCTCCGGGCATATTCGCTTGGGTCCATGGTGCAGGCATTGAGATTAAACCAACCTCCCTCGTCAGTGCATGGTGGGCAGAGCAGCAAAAGATCTGGCGGATTCTTGCGCAGGTATTCTGCCACGGCATCACGCNGCATGGTGGGCAGAGCAGCAAAAGATCTGGCGGATTCTTGCGCAGGTATTCTGCCACGGCATCACGCATCTCAGCCTTGCGGAAGTCAAATCCAGTGCATAAATCAAAAGACCTACACACACACCTCCTACGCCTTCGACAAGAGGAGCACACCTCGGAGGGCAAAACACTTCTGCTACCAGAAATGGTTTTCCATCTATCATGGACTTGGCTTCGGATGCAGGCTTGCGGATCTGGGCACTTAATTGACGGACGCTATGGACAGGCAGACTCTCAATGGTGGCATGTTTCTCCTGAGGGACAAAGTGAAACTCCGTGGTGACATGCATGACTTGCTTAGGGATTTCATGGTGGTATTGGCTCTTGCGTCTATGTGGTGAAATCCACTCGTCAAACAAAACCTCATTGGTTTCACTATTTAAGACCCTTCTACGTTTCACATCTTGCCAATTGGGACCCTGCTTACCAGTAGTTACTGTCTTACTCAACCATGAATCATTGCGAGACCACACTTGCAAAGGAATCTCAGCTCCTGAAGAGGACTTGACTGGAGCATCGGATGGCTGAGCTGCAGGATCAGGTGACAACTCATCGGCTTTGATCACTGTGTCATTCTCATTCATCATCACTTCCTNAAGAGGACTTGACTGGAGCATCGGATGGCTGAGCTGCAGGATCAGGTGACAACTCATCGGCTTTGATCACTGTGTCATTCTCATTCATCATCACTTCCTCGAACTGGGTGTTCGGCTGACTCGATCGATCCAACACATCGATGACATACTGACCGGCTGCATTCGTACTCAAAGGAACAGTGAGCTGATCTGCAAACAGTGACATCTCATTCCTACCGAAGTTCACTACGGCATGGAGGGTCTGCAAAGCACTCCTTGAGATCAACAGTGGTGCTGAACCCTTCACGACAGCAGCTTTGATACTACCAGCTCTACCTGCTATGACCACCGGAAGCTTCACAGAAAACTCGGTCGTCTCACGCTGACCATTTCCAGATTTGAAATGGTTGATTTCTGGAAATGGTTCTGGACTCGGAATTCCTCGAGCCCGCCACAGCTGTTCAAACTCTTTCAAAGTATCTTGACCCACAATCGTGCGGCCGCATCCAGAGTCAATGACCCCAAATCCTGGGGAACTGACCAGAAGCACTTCGGAAGAGCTCTTCAATGCTGTAGGTTCCAGCTCCAAAGATCGAGCACGTTTCTGTCGCAGGATGGACAAAGTGTCCGAAGAATGAGGAGAAATTTCCACTGCGGCCACAAAATGTTCAAAGAAAGGCTGCACACAAGCCGCACCAGAGTCAGAGGTCTTGGCCTGAGAGGTTGTTCCAGCGCCTTTGGACTTGCCCTTACCACCAGATGATCGACATTCTCAACTCCAGTGACCAACTTGATTACATTTGTGGCATCTTGTCTTACGTTTCAACTCCTCAATCTCCACTCGGTAGCTCTTTTTCAGGTCAGTGGCTGCACCAAAACGGCGCGAACGCTGCAAGCGTCCCAGTTCTCGTCTCTTGTCTTTCCATGACACAGCGAGAGCCTCTGCTACTTCACTCTCTTCATAGATCTCGTCCGTCTCCTTGGGCACATTTTCATCATGATCGGCCAAAAGGGCCTCAACTTCCTGGATCACATCATCTACATCTTCGTCCTCGGGGACCGCATCATCGGCCTCCTCCACTAAGCTGACACCAAAAGCTTTCCGCTTGGGCACAGTGTAANTCCTGGATCACATCATCTACATCTTCGTCCTCGGGGACCGCATCATCGGCCTCCTCCACTAAGCTGACACCAAAAGCTTTCCGCTTGGGCACAGTGTAATCAGGATAGCACGACCGCATGGCACGGCCTATGTCGTCGTTCTTGAGCACACCATTGCTGCGTGCTAAGACTACGGCTTTCTGCTCTTCGTTGAGTCCAGATCTATTCAGGATGAGCCATCCTCTCGCTTCATCTGGGAAATTGACTTTGCATTTGCGGTGGCACTTGTCAAAAAGTTCTCCAGCTCGGGAAATCCAAACCTTCAGAGATTCACCCTCAGCTGCTCTGAGGCCAAAAACAGAAGTCAGGGTCTCAGACATCTCGTCTGAGGTATCTTTCTGCGGAAACCTCTTGTCAAGCAGCTCGAAGATCACCTTTTCACCGCCAGCTTTCTGGTACTCAGCTGGCTCCAAGTGCTCTATGCATTCCAGTGCTTTCCCTGTCAGAAGCGTGTACACATATGCACCCCTTGCAGTCTCAGGTACTTTGGCGTCAAGGGTAAGTAGTTTGTTACTAACCCACACTTTCCATCTCTTATATTCCATTGCATCTTCTGAATCCCCTGAAAAGGATTTTCCAGCGGTCACATCTCCAGAGGACCCGGCACCAGCCATTGCTCACGTGGAAGCACAAGATCTATCAGAGCGCCAGCCCTGATGGAACCGCCTTTGGCAGGCTCCGCTACCAGTCCGAAGACTGGTAGCAGATNGGGCGTCTTTTCTCGAGGCGAAATGAGTCCCTGCACGGTCGACAGGTGATGGAACCTGTGATGCCACATGCTCACGTGGAATGATGACTGCAATTCACATATATATATATATATATGTCTCTCTCTCTCTCTCTCTCTCTCTCTCCATACATCTCTACATCCTGATGGTCCTGACAGTGTTTCTTTTGAATCTTCATTTGTGAACCCGGGGCCGTTTTTTTCGTTGCTGCCCAGGAAGTATCCAGCCTCGCATCCCATGGGTCGTTTCGAGTCGCAGAAAGCGAGGGATTACATTTGGCCAAATCTGTTGGGCACCTTCGAAAGCTTCGTGGATATCAGGACCTGGCAAGCCAAGATTGGGAAAAACAAGACCCAACCGAACCTGTTGGGAAACACTTTTGAACCCTTCTGCACAACATTGGGATAGAAAGAAAAGAGCAGCAGTGGCACTAAGATGGGCGAATGAAACCATCGGATACCATTGGGTCATCTAAGGGGCACCCAATTGCTATAATCTGGGCCCATATCCCCATTGCACACACACACACACACCTTGGAGCTGAAGAACTTCTACTAGTGATTTGCATGGGTCAATATCCTACTATCCTATTTCAATTCTCGCCTGTTTTGTTTTGGGATTGGCTCGAAAATTGTTGAAACATGTTGAAACAACGAGACGAGGGGAGTATCTCATGGTATCCCAGATATCTCCAGACGAACAACATCAAAGCTGCCCCACAACCACCTGTGAACGACAGCAGGAGCTTGCCCCAGACCCTCCAAACCTACGGCATTGGTGCGGCCTTTGGTGCCCTCAGCCCTGAGAACAGCGGCGCTGGCGCCTTTGCTGAGGTCTGTGGATCTCCTGGGGAGGCGCAAAAATGGGTTGCAAGTTTCGTCCAACAATTTTTTTTTCGGGGGGGATGGATGAGAGAAGCCATGACCAGGAGGTCTACTGATTCATAGACGAACATGACGAGCTGAATACGGACCTGCATAAGTGGTTTCCAGGAGTCCTTTGTTTATTTCTTCATCAGTCACCGTGATTGATGTGCAAAAAGGTGGCGTTTGGACACTTGCGGCTCAGCACATCCATTCACTCAGTGGAAAACATATGGCGGTTTCCAGAAATGGTGGATCCCCAAAATGGAGGGTTTATCATGGAAAAAATCCTATTAAAATGGATGATTTAGGGGTACCCCCATTTTTATTGAACCCCCCCATATTACTTCATGATACCTCCTGGACATCCTTAGTTTCTGGTGGGGTAGGCACCATTAGACACCTCCGACCTCAGGTGGCAGAAGGAGCCAGCCATCTGTATCCATTCCATGCCAAGGCGTGCGGAGGATCCCCCTCCCATTTTACGGGCTCGGGTAAACTATAGATCAGGTTGGATAGATAGATGCAAACACACACGTACACACACACACACACATACACAAATACTGTGTTTATATGTATATATATATATGTATATATATATATATATATATTTAAACATATACATGCAGAGATACATGGTTGCTGCCATCCACTGCAACTTGTGGGATCCTCCAAGTGATACCACTCTTTAGGACACCGAGCTGAGCTTGGCGTTTGACGTGACCTACGACTCACCCGCAGATGTTCCCACACTGAGCCGCGCGTCCATTTGGACCATGCTGGCCTTGCAGGTCACCACTCTGGGTGTTGGGGCTCCACGGATAGCTCTTTTTCTCCTGTTTTTCATAGCATAGCACACTAATCCACCATAATCCACCAGAACCACCGCATGCAAGGAAGTTCGTCAATTCTGGTGGGCTGGCCATAACCGCGCATTGGAAAGATCCTGTTTCCAGATTTGGAGATGCATGCTAGTCAGTAAGTGGTTCATCATTCATAAAATTGCTGGGGATATTGCGCATCTACCTCAATGAGCCAACCATGGTTGTGAACCTCTGGCCCCCCTCCGGCAATGAAACCTTGCAATGGAAAACCCTGATCACGTGCGTATAATGCCCCGGATGGATATACAACTCCAGCCAATGAGTTAGGGTGTTAGGGTGGGTTGTGCACAGGCTACATGCCCCCCCCAAAAAAAATTGAAAGTTGGCTACTGAAATGATGCCCTCCCCCATTGAACAGTCTAGGGGTTTGTTATGATACGGGGTTGGCATGATTCAGATGATTCGGCCAAAAACTGGCTTTGTCCAAAAAAGGCGGCACCCCAAAATCTAGTAGTTTATCACAACATGGGGCGTCCCCCATTTGAGACAAACCCAGCTGACCCTGTTACGTGCCTTTCCCATTGACAGTGAGATTGATTATCCCCTATCGTTTTCAGATGGTTTTTCAACATCATTTAAAGTTTAAAGGTTTACCCTCCGGTAATCAAACGTGGCAATGGGAAATTCCCCATAAATGGAGATTTATATATAGTGGGAAAATCATCTATAAATGGGGTATTTTCCAATGCCGCGTTTGATTGCCTGAGGGTAAATGAACCAAAAGAATCCAAAAGACACATGTGTCTGGGTGAATTAGGACGACCCCACTGCCGACCTCACAGTAAATCATGCTTAGCGTTTTGAAGGATCCCAAACAAAACAAGGTTACCCTCTGGCAATCAAACATGGCTTGTTGGTGCTTGTTGGACAAGTCCAATTTACAGATGATTTTCCCAGCTGTAAACCTCCTTTTATGGGCAATTTCGCATGGCACCTTTGCCCACCAAGAAACAACTCTGCGTTTTGCCACAGCAGCCAGGCGCCCGATCAGCTGCGGCAGCGGGTGGCCTGGGCGTTGGCGCAGATCTTCGTTGTGGCGCCGGATGATGCCACCATGAGCCACACGGAGATGTGGCCCGGTGGCACTTTGACGCGAGAGAAACGGTGAAAACAACCATCATTTCCCGAAGATTTGGCTGGGTAACCCAGATTTTGATGTCGAAGTCCCCAGAATCGTGATCCATTTCCCTTATCAATGTTACCGTTTGTAAACTGGGAATTACTCATCCTGGGTTGACACAAAAGATGGATGCCACCAGAGAATTTGAGAAGATATCAAACCACAAGAATGCATATGTTGACCAGGAAAGAAGGGAAGAACCGCACAAATAGGGAGACTGCAACCAACAAAAATGAGGTAAGAATAGGGATCCTTGAGAGAAACCATAGATGTCCTTTTTTGTTCTCTCACTGGTTGAGTTATGCACGCTAATGGCAATGGTTGGGTGGCCTGGGCACTTGTCACCTGGAACATCCCGCACATGTGGGTCAGCAACCCTAATATATCAGATGAGCTTTGAACACTTTATTTTCATACACCTAGGTATTTTTGGCATTTTGCCTATGAACATCTATGGGCACTCTATTTCCTTTGGTGATGGTAGTTGGCTTTATCATGTATCATCCCCAAACATCGTTCATAATGACCACACTCGTAGCATAAACTTGGTAGTTCCCAACAGCACAGCCCCCGTTGGGTTTCAATCGGCCTGGGAGTAGTTCAAACTTCCCAAATGGATACCCTCCGGATCCCTCCGGTAACCTGGCAATGAGACATCTAGAACTGGACATCAAGATGAGAACATCATCTAGAAACCGGGGGATTTTCCAGAAAGCCATGTTTGATCACCAGGTACGTCAACTACTACGACATCTTTGTGCGCCATGCCTTTGGCAACTTCCGGGATGTGCTGCGGGAGGTGTGGTGGTGGCTAGATGGCTGTGGGAGGGGGATAAAACCACCGCAAAAAACGAGAAAAATTAGGGTTTAACAGGTTTATCATCTTATTGACCCCAAATTCCGGATTTCATGAAGTCAGGCGCAGATGGCAGACTAAGAAAAAATAAGGATTTCAGCCAGAGCAATGGGAACAAAACCAATCGAAATACAGTAATGTAGTAATGATTATGTGATGTTCTGGGTACGAATTGTGGATGATAGCAGTTGAACGATGATTGGTCGTTTCGTTTTTTAAAAGGAACTTGGATAATCTGTCCAATTGTTTTTCCATGCTTAGTCAGTGCTCGAAACGAGAGCTTCGGAGCAATTGATTCAAGACTTTGGCAGTGCAATGGCTCCTCCAAGCAATCAATGTTGGGTGGATGCGCCTGGTTTTCGTCACCGCGGGATTGATTGCACAACATGCAGGTTAATTCCAAGAATGTCTTATCATGACCGTGCTTTCTTCGCAATTGTTGCGGACCAGATAAACATACCTGGCTGCTTCCTCTTGTCATGTTCTTCATTCACCTTGCATAGAGCAATTGTTGCAGGGAACATTGTCGACTTACCTGATTTTTCCTGGTTTCCATGTGAAACTCCATGCATATCTTGATGATATGACGACTTTCACCTGGATCGTCCTGCCAGGTGACCTACAGTCCTGTCATGGGTGACTCGGCTGCGGTTTTCTTTCCTAGATCTTGGGGAGTGGTGTCCAGTCGGCCAAAAATGGGATGGGCGATTTGAGGCGACTACTTGACCTACAAGCGCAATCGCGCTTTCGACAGCGATGGCGTGTACCCGGACGAGAACTATGCCCGTGAAATCCAACAGCTGCGGCTTGGACTTGCTTTCCAGAAGGGTGTTTCAAAAGTGATCCTAACGTCCCCCAAAATGATGTCTATAAATACGCTCATATTGATGTCTCATTGCGGATGCCATGTGTTCTGTTCTTTTCTATTTGTTGCTTGCTCTGGGCTCTGGGTAGGCATATCCATCCAATCCCCGTGGGTTTGATCCTCATTTTCCTGCAGCCAGGTTCACCATCGGCTTGTGGAAACTCAATGCCGATGGCACCCGGGTCTTGGAGGATGGGGCACCGGTGCCTACCTATTCCAACAGGCGCCATCCCTGAGCTTCCAGCTTGAGTGATACGGGGAGGATGTGTCAGGCTGAATCAACACGTCCTTGGAATTACAGAGATCTATCAAACCTTATATGGCACACAATTTTAGGATTGGGCACCCCTTCTAGGCCCCCATGATTGGGATATGTGATAGTTTGAACTTGGCTTCAGGGATATCATGAACTTTGCCCGCGTCTTCACCGGCTTCGACGAGCAAGCGGAGCGAGCCAATATTGAGCATGTGGAAGGAAAGAGCAACATGATTGATCCCATGCAGATGAAAGCAGAGTGGCATGATGCTTATCCAAAGCCCAAGCTGGATGGCACCTTGGTGAAAACCTGGCTTGGGCTTAAAATCTTCCTTCGTTTAAACTTGAAACAATTTTTCTCCGCCGGGTTCCGATTTTTCGACAACTGCAGTTGACGCATGCCTTTCTGTTTGGGATAAGGGCTTCTTTGATGACCGGATGACTTTGAATGGGCTCGCTACTTCGGGCGCTTTGCCAAGGTGGTTACTTGGGGGATGGCTATCCGCTTTGTTCTGAGCAGCCCGTGCAGAGTTTCCTGGAACAAGGCACGTGAAGCTGGGAGGATTGGGCATTGGCCTGCGCTTTGAGATTTCTAGGAAAATTAGCTTCAGCCTATATATACATGGTAGAAGATCACAAGACAGGTTCGATGGGATTGATTTGCTTAGCTCCAATAACTAGATCTCATCGGATTAGACCCGTCCGTTGCATCTCATCGAGGTGCCAAGTACCGCTTCTTGGGGCATTCCACCACGGATCCCAACGTCTTGGTCCTCTCAGCCCCTTGGCGTCGAAGAATGCTTAAGGGTGGAGGAAGGAATCCCTGACCTTTGGACCCCCTAATCCACCGGTGCTGACTCAGTGCTGACTTGTTGCAACTCAAAAAGTTTCTGACTTTGTTTTTCCCTAGGAGGTTGAGGTGAAGCACTGAGACTTTCCATTCTCAATGACTGAAGCTCTTCCCCTCACAGCAGCAAATTGCAGGCTGAGTCGCCTTTGTATCAGAAGCTCTGCGGCGGTGCGCAGGCGGAGCTGACCCTTTGGACCCACAGATTTTTGGCAAGCGGAAACCTCTAATTTGATGCGGTGTTAAGTTTTGACTAGTTTTGGTGCATGCCTAACTGACCCTAGCCCCAAACTAAACACCTTGAAATTGGGTAGGTCAAGCTGCAGAGTCTGATAAGCCTTGCTCAGGTTTCAATCCTCGAACTAGTGTACCATCAAACTTGGATGGTTGTTGTGGGAATGACCAGCCCTTTATACTGTATTGTAGGTCTTTTTGCAAGTTGCCACAGTGCAGCTGCTGGCGGTTTGAACCTCTGAAATGATGGCATGGTAGGGGACATGCGATGGATATGGCAACTAGATGATTTCTATATATTTGTATGTGCTTCGGTCCTGCAAGACCAAGGAACATGCTGTAAAATGCTACCTTTTTTTCATGTAGACCACCTTGGAGATGACTCGACAGGTCTGCAGCCATCATCTTCGCCATGAGTTGACAGAGACTCTGTGCCTCGGCCATTTGTTTGTTCAACTGATGTGGTTCCATTTTGCCAACTTATCCAACTTGACGTTTTGATTGAATTTGATGGTTGGGAAATGGTTCAAGACGTGGCCTGGAAGCGGAGAACCTCAGCATATCTCAGCCATTTGTTCATTATTTTTCTGGTAGTCTGGACCGGAAAGTGTTGCTGCTCTTGCAGTCTTTTCCTCGAAAAAAAGCAATGGGGCAAAGACATGACATGAGAGTTTGGCGGCCCACCCACCCTTCATAGCTCGTATGCTTTGAAAGAACACAAGAGATGTCCCCCTCAAATGGTTATTCACCTTAGGCGCCTGGAATAGATGGCCACATTTGTCTTGGTCTATATCTTCATGATTCATGTTGTAATAGATTTCCGACTTGAATCGATTTGATAATCATTCCCGTTTTGAATCGGCATCTCGTGGTTCTTGGTGATCCCTTGTCAGCTTTCCCTTCAGGGCATGCTTTGGGACCGAATGCTCTGCTGGAGCTGTCACAACTCTGTTGGTGGCTGATGGCTTCTATGAGTTCTTGCGCCCAGCATGCGTGAGCCTGTTCTTCACCGCAAATTTCGAGGTGCGGGGGCTCTATGAAGTTCAATCAGTAACAGTTAGACCTTTCCTAACTTTTGGGAACCCACGATTAGAAAAAAAACAACGCAATTGATTTTGATATACTTCTACTTGTGCTAACAGGCATAGGTTTTCCCACCAAAATGGAGGTTTCTTTTGCCCTTGACACCAATCCCACGGGCTCCTGTCATGGGCAGGTTCTCCTTTATCCAGATGGTGAAGTGGGCTCCAATGAGGACAGCCAGACGCGACAGAACAAATTCCTCGGGACTCAGGGCTGCAGGGCGGATATAGGGAACCTGCAGCGTAGCTGACACTGGAGCGGATTCAACAGAGATCAATCGCCAACAGTTGCAAAAAGGAATGTAATGAGATCAACTGGATATCACAAGGTCACANTGCAGCGTAGCTGACACTGGAGCGGATTCAACAGAGATCAATCGCCAACAGTTGCAAAAAGGAATGTAATGAGATCAACTGGATATCACAAGGTCACACAAGACCTAACAACGAAAAGCACCCATGGCACTCGGCAGCTCAAACGCTGCTGTTTT
>BGPT01000949.1:131609-146837 GCA_003297045.1 Symbiodinium sp. clade C Y103 | reverse complement strand
CATACATACATACATACATACATACATACATACATACATACATACATACATACATACATACATACATACATACATACATACATACATACATCCATTCATACATACATACATACATACATACATACATACATACATACATACATACACACATACACACATACACACACACATACACACATACACACATACACACACACATACACACGCACACGCACACGCACACGCATGCATACATACATACATACATACATACATACATACATACATACATACATACATACATACATACATACATACATACATACATACATGCATGTATCCCATATATGGTTGGTAGGTTTCATCACCAGGTTCTTACGGTGGCATCACTTACAGCGGCGCCTACGGTGACCTGAAGGCGACCACGGTGGCAGTGCTGATGCATAGCGAAGCGCGCACGCAGACCAGCGAAAGCAACGGGGCCTTGCGCGAGCCGTATCTCAAGGCGGGGTTCCGCAACGAATGTGTCAGTTATACCCTCCAGCAAATATCATAGATGTCAAAAGTCCCGTATGTATAGATAATCTAATTGTTAAATATGGTGATTTTTCATAGGTATGTGAAGTCACCCGTTGGGGATCTGAAATATCCACAGATGAATGGATGGTTTGTGAACCCCTGACAATACGGCTGGAAGTCAGGAAATCAACGGAAATTTCGGGTTGGCTGCAAATTTGTCCACTTTCCGAATTTGTTTGTGTATTTTGTGTTCTTTTTCGTCCATCATTGTGAAACGTATTCCACATTATTAACACTTGTAGTGAATGAAACACAAGCGCTGAACATGGAATCTATATTGACGAGGTCCCATTGGGATTTTGATATTGGATGGTTGAGCCTTTCTGGGGTTTCCCACCAAATTGCACGGGTCTTCGAGGGACTGTCGGATGACAGATAGACAGCTGCATCCCTTTGCTTATGACTGCTACCTCCGGACAACTTGTGATTGTGGTTCACGTGGTTCTGGGCTGTTTGTCGCCTGGTTTTTGCTTTCAGTCTGAGGCTGGTGTTCCCCCGGATTTCAATATTTCTTGATGCCATCCAGTGTAGAATCTTGGAATTGTTTTTTTTTTTATTCCTTTTCCATTTCTTTTTTTGCTCAACGGGAATGATTTGGAAATGCAGATCTCTGGGTTGCCAGCTTGGAATACACGTAGGTACACCTGCAGGAGAAGATGCAATGACCCCAAAGTCAGGTGAATTGTGGTTTGCAGACCTTGTTCTACGGACTCATGCTTGTAGGTCTGCAGCTGATACCGGCTTGAAAAGTAAAGAGCTGCGAGGACGTGTTTGTTTTCATCAACGGTTCTGTGGATAACATTTCAAGACTCATGTGGTCAATGTGGTCTTATTGAAATGCGGTCTTGGGGGGACGTGCTTTGCGCATCTTGACCACCAAAATTCGGAAGTAGGAACTCTGGCGCTAAGATGCGCTAACTGCTAACTATGGTCTTTTGGATGCTTAAGGATTCGCCCTTTGCCAGAAGCAAGAACGGTGGCTGTAGCTTCCGTGCCCCAGCCGCAGGTGATTCATTTGATGCGCTCCATGGAGTATCAGGACGAAGCAAATCGCCCCATCTTTCTGCGCAACATCATCGAGGCCATTGGCCAGTTTCCCTACGCCTCTCCCACGGTCTTCAACTTCTACCTGCCCGAATTCCGCCCGGAGGATTTTCCGGAAGGCAACCGGTGGGGGAGGGAAAATGGTACCAGGAGACCACCCCAGGCCTTAGAATCTGCAAGGGTCTTCTGGCTCAATTTCTACCATTGTGGTAGGCAACTCCCAAGGTGGCTCAAACCCACAGTCCTTGCATCTCAGACTTGGTGCTGCCAAAGTCCGGCTGAGTGATAGACTTCAAACCATGTTCACCTACAGAAACATATGTTGAACCCAGATTCGGCGAGGATTTCTGAGCCAATACCACACCAAAAGCTACAATACAGTCCAAGAATCAGTTTCAGGGAACCTTCTACTTCCTACAATGTGGTGCCCTCTAGTTCTTTGAGTGGCGTTATAAACCTCAGTAACCAATATTAACCACATATTCTACCCTAAAATAACCCCACTCATATTAGTTAGTCAGTTAGTTATGAATTATGAAGATTTACCAATCAACTTCAAGCAAACCGTGGCAGCACCGCAGGTTTGGTGGCCCCGGAGTTCCAGATCTTCACGCCGCCCAACGCCTTGGCCTTCGCCAATGGCATGGTGTCGCTGATCGACAATGGCTTGGCGAACTGCGACCAAGGCTTTGGCGTCAGCGTCACGGATTGCTCCTCTGGCACCTTCGCCTTTCAAGAGGCACCGGACTGGGCTGGGGTGATGAATTTATAGTGGAAAAGTTGGGAGGGGGGTGGGGATGGGGGTGGTGTGGGGGAGGGGGGGGGAATGGGATCTGGATGGGTGTAGAAAATTGGTAGCGTTCATGTTTTTCTTTTGTTTTGAAGGTAAGGGTTTGGCCACAATCATGTGTAGCCTGGGGGCATCCCCTTGACGCTGATTCGCGAAATGACAAACTCGGGTTTAAGTTGCACATGAGTAGGCAAATAGATAAGTAAGCGTGGCATATAAAAGGCAGTCCATTCCACAGAGGTTGAGCAGGAAGGTTCTTAGGAGCTCGTGCAACGATGACAACTTCTGTGAACTTGATGACAATGCTGTGAAACACCGTAAAGAACTCTCGACTGACCAATACCTGTATCATATCATATCATATCATATCAGATCATATCATATCATATCATATCATATCATATCATATCATATAGATATGATATATGCATGTTGACGCATGATACATACATGCACAAAAACCTGTGACATTGTCATTTTGGATCAGTGCAGTGACCCTGAGGCCACCGGTGGCATGAGCGCGTCCTTGCCGGAGCTGGATTTGTTGCTGACTGGAGGCCGTTTGGAGGCCAAACATGCGGTGCAGGCGGCCTATCATCAGCGCAATGGCTGGAAGGCCTGGCTGAGTGGAAAACACCCCCGGAATCGGAGTTTTTTTTTTCATGACGGTTTCTGTGATGTTTTGTGTGGTTCTAGGATGGTTTCTGATGGTTCTTATGATTGTTTTAAAGTAAGTCTCAACACACCTGGGGTAAATTCACCTTGACACTTGACCATGCATCATTTGTCCATTCTTATTCCAATGAGTTGTCCCCTCAAAGTTAGTGACTTTGCCTCTCTTGGCTCCACAGGATGCTCAGAAAGCGATGATCTTCACCCCTGAGTTTAATACCATGGGCAATCCAATGGCAGGTGGGGTTGAAAGGGGACGGGAGGCATGGCAGACAACCGACAACGTCTTGTAAAGGTTCGGGGCATCCCTCAGGTTGCATATGTCTCAAAATGATGTCTCCGTCTCCATGTTATCATCGCTGCCTTCTGATTGAAGCAGTGGAAACCAATTTGAACATAGAACCTGCTGTTGGATCGCAGGTGGCGTGCGTCCACCTTCACCTCCACCCTCGCAGACGGGAAGTGGCTCCGGATACAAAGCCGTGGTCATGCTCTTCTTGAAGGGTGGCATGGATAGCTTCCAGATGTCCCTTGGATGGCATGGATGGGATGGGAACCTTCCTTGCACTTGTGTTCCTTCGGAATGTGCTAGACCCAGTCTTGAATCGTGAACCATGATTTGGAAGTAGGTGGCAACAAAATCCGTCAACTACGTGGTTTATGATTATGATTATGATGCATTATGATGCTACACTATCATCCATTATCCCCATCTGGGGTTAAGTTGAACCCCTATGATTATTGGATGAATCCTCCCGCCATACCCAGGTTGGTGCCCATGGACTGCCCTCTGTACGACGAGTACACCACGGTGCGACGCAGCATCTCCCTACTGCCGGATGAAGTGCACAAGATCCAGGCGGACGATTGGTTCATGGGATGAAAATGGGTGGTAAATGACTTGTATATGTACATAGTATACACCCCCAGTTTATTGCAATTTTATGCGCCAGTTTAATGGAGAAAGGGATGACCAAGCTTCGGACTCTTGGAGTTGAGATATGCAACCCTCACCGAGCTATTCAAAAGGGTTTGTTCGAGTATGCATGGCCTGAACGGGGCAGCATTTCTGCAGACTGAATTTGCCAAGCTCTTTTCTTCTGAGCAGACCAGATGGTCAACCAGATTAAGTGCTGGGCCTGAATCTCACTGAGCAACTGGGTGCAGTAGCTAGTGCTGGCATATAATTCCTTCAATAAATGTCATATCCACCTACATAATTGCCAAATGTCAAGTGGGTCATGCAAGCCATGAACCCATTGCAGCAAACCAGATCATCCACCAACTACTGCCTTGGGTCAAGTCTTTCGTGCGCCTCCTTTTCTCCCTGCAGGCGCAGAATCAGCCCTGCGGCGAGTTCGGGATCCATCCCCGACTGCCTTTCCTCAAGGAACTCTATGATGATGATCAGGCACTGATGGGAGGAAAATTGGCAGCTATGGCTACTCCATGAACGGCCCCGCACCATCTACGGCTGACGTAGACTAGGCTTTGGGAAGCTGTTGGGGCCTCCAAGTTTGTAAGATACATCAATGTTGCAGGCAGTGGAAACCAGTTTGTCCGGTCTTTGCCAGTTGGCCTTCGTGAACGATGTGGGATCCTTGGTGGAGCCCCTGACCCCGGACATGATTGGCGCCTTGCCCTGCTCTTGTGACTACTGGTGCCTCAATGGAGGGAAGAAAATGTCACTCTCAAAGTTTCAAAGCGTTCCTGATATGTCTCAAGCTTTTTGCAGGTCTGAAGTTTGGTTTTGGCTGGCAACAATCCACTTCCCTTTGATCCTACACTTGCCATTTATGAAAAAATCTGCTTCCAACGTATTTCGTTCCACCAGCCATGCTCCGCCGAGGCAAAGGTTTCCACGCCAAGGGCGGCACCGGAGAGACCTGCCAGGGCCTCTTTAGTCATTCCGACCAGCAGCGAGCTGCTGAAACCTTGACCTGTCAGTACTCCACGGCCGAGTTCAAGGGCGCCGGTGGGCGCATGGCAGATGCGGTGGCCGCCAAGGGAGCCTGGGATTTTGAGTGGAGATGGAGTGGATGGTGATGACATTTTTTGCCTTCTTAAACAAAGGTGTTTGCAATCTGTTTGGATTTGGAGAAATGGAGATGGAGATGCATGATGATTCCGTTTGTCTTTCGGGGAGTTTGGATGAAATAGGCTGGAGGATAATTTTCTTGGGCTGGGTTGGGGAACAATGACATTGCTCGGGTGTTCAGGAGCAGGGAGTGATCATAAAACCCTTTCTGTCCTTTGGCTTGCTTTCTTTGTTTCCTTGCATCGATGCTGGATGTGGCGATCTTCTCCGAACCTCCTCCAGGGATCACATGACCTTAGGAGATCATACCAGTTGGAAGTACATGGTTGGCTGCCACTGTTGCTAAGACCCTGAGTAGTGGCTGGCCAGTCCCCCGCTGGCCTGGTGATCCGAGTGCTTTCCACCCAAGCCACAGCTGAGATTTCAAGACGCAGTCCTTTTCGCTCAAGGGCCAGGCAGGGAACGATCGTCATCAACTGTGGAGTTTGACCACTCAAACGTCATTGGGATCTGCCTGTCCCAGGATCAGTACAAGGGGTCATCACACAAAAGAATTACCGACATATCATCCTCATGTCTTCTTCCTGCTCCCTTTCCTTGAAAAAAAAACAGTTTCTTCCTTCAAACTCCAGTTGCTTGGTTTTCCAGGACCCTGCACAGAACAGTAGGATCTCAACCAGAAACCAAGAAACCATAGGATTTCACACGTGATTTCCCCCCAAAATTTGTCGCTGCCTGGGCCAGGCCACCTGGCCCCAGGGCTTTGATATCTCGGGCGAAGTCTTGGGCGGAAACAATGGGGGCGAGTCCGCCTTCCCCGAGTACGAGCGCTTGAAGGTGCTGGCTTCGGGAGAGCTGCGGGGCTGGGGAGGTAGAGGGTTGAGGGGTGCTAGGGTGAAATTTCATGATTAGACTTGCCCTCATCAGCGACATTTAGCAGTGAACTATAGGTTGAAATATGGAAATAATATGATGGGATGAGGGGAAGTGGGGATGTACACTATGAAATGTGTAGGGAAGTTGAGGCATGTGGGTCGGAACTAGGGCATACAACTCACAAAGTATATCACATTCATTTTATACAGGTATAACGAGTGTGCTCTTTTTGAGGACTTTTAGCGATGGATTGCCTGAGCTATGAGTGATAAAATGTGAATTTCTCTTTGGAACAGCGGTGACGCTTGCACTTTTCGTTGCATTGCCTGAATTTGCATTTAGCACAGCGACGCCAATCCTTAGAAACTGGGTTTCTGAGCAGGACATCATTGACAACATCACAGGCACGCAACATGGAAACATCTACTGCCCCAGCCTCAGATATCTCAGATTCGGCAGATCCCTCGGCTTTCCTTTGCGCAAGGCCATGTTTTTCCCCCTTTGCTAAGGTGAGGAATATGCCAAGAGGTTCCAACAGTCCATCAGCTTCAATCTGGGCTTGGAAAAGCAGCTGGAAAACGCCGAGCTTCAAACCGAGTACGTCCCTTCTCCTTTGCAAAAACAGTGCGGCAGGGGATATGGTTTTTGCTATTTTTTCCAGGATTTAGGTGTCAACAACTCACATTTCTGCAGCACTTTTTGTATCAATGTCATTTGTCTTTTTTCAACGCAACAGCTGCTTGAACATAACATCACTTGAACATCATCAATCCTTTCGCCCCCCCGCCCGTGCCGTTCTCCGCACCCAGGAGATCAATGGCTATCAGCCCTTACGGTCCCAGTTCAAGCAGGCCGCCACGCTGATCTCTGCAAGGGTGGATCGGCAGGTGGAACGCGACTTTTTCTTCATCGAGGATGGAGGCTGGGATTCACACAAAGGAGTGGAGAACGCCCTCTACAACAAGTTGCTGGGCAGGAATTTTGGACAAAGCTTTCCCGAGTTGGGCAGAAAAAATAAACCCACAGCCCAGGTTTGAACACCTACGGCTTGTAAAGATGTCGTTGCCCACACCTTTTCAAGTGGTCGAAACCTTCCCATATCTTCCGATGGTCGCAATCGCCAAGGTTCGGCGAAGTGAACTACGCCTTGGAGGAGTTTGTTGCAGAGTTAAAGGCCCAGGGCATCTTCGACAATGTGGTCATTGTGACGCACTCGGACTTTGCGCGCACCCTGACGCCCAACAGCAATGCCGGGACGGACCATGGCTGGTCTGGCATCCAAATGGCCGCAAAGTTGACAGTGGCAACATATTTTCTCACATTTTTCCAGTTTCATGTGTTTCCAGGTGTTTTTGTTGTCTTTGTCTTTGTCTGACCTTATATTCCTGAACTTTGGCATTTCACACTTTCTTTTGCAGGCTGATTTGGGGAGCATGTGTTCAGCTCCCTGGTTTGAAAACTCCCTGCACAAAAAGCCCTACAAGTCACAGGCAAACCCAAAGTCCTCACTTTTACCATTCCTATCCAGCTGTTTCTGGCCCAGTTTCTGTCCCTCCCCAGGTTTGAATCTATGTGACACACTGACATCCTCATTTTAGTTCAATTCCCCAAACAATCCATTTCCTTCACTAGAACAAAATATCTGAGCGGATGGCAGGTGATCAGTGGAGCGGTGAAGGGCGGCCTCATCAATCAGTACCCTCGCCTGGCGGAAGGTTCGGAAATGGATGCAGGCCGTGGCCGGCTGATTCCCAGGCGTGGCAGGCGAAAAGTCAAGGCTTGGAGATGTGGATTTTTTCACGATGTTTCATGATCTTTAAGGGTCATCTATGGAATTGTTTTGGATCAGCTTGGGTCGAAACTGGATACCCCAATTCTTGGGGGTTGGTCCCAGAAATTCCACCGAAACCTCTGTATTTCTGCGACGAACTGTAATTAATTTATGTAGCAGCAAATCTCAAATTTCTGCGGCCGATCTGCTGGCAGGGTTTGAAAGACATTTGGGTTTGGACCTAGGTTATAATATAGGCTCAAACGTCATCAGCGGTCACCAGGTCACCACACGTGATAAGTAAAGTCTTGGTAGTCCATGTTACACATCTCGGCATTTTCTCAGGGTTACAGCCTCTCCTGGCAGATGGAGAGGTATCCTTTGGAGGGGATGATGATGCCAGTGGCTGAATGGATGGGCATGGAGCCATCACAAGCGAGCCAGGCCAGGGAATCTGAGAGGTGACCCCCCAAACGGCAATCAAATGGGGAAAAGCATGATACACCAGTGGATTTTATTGTATATGATTTTATCTGAATTTCAGAGCTTGCTGATCCCTTTTCGCTCATCATTTCATGTATCGTACCCACCAGAAAGGCTAGAGTTAAAAAATGTATCACTATTTTTTTTTAGCATATTTCAGAGTGGGATTTTACTCTTCTATTTCACCATCTCCTGGGTGGTGCTCTGCACCAAGGTGTTCCCCAACATTGGCCGCTTCAACTCGTCGCATCTCATCAGCAAGGAGACGCTATTCAAGTGAGGAGGACTTGAGCCCGTGAGAATTATTCGAAATTTGGGATGGCGAAAAATTATGACAAACTGGAGATGGATTTCCGGGTAAACTGGTGCAACCTATTAGGGAACCAGATTCTACAGGGTTTACTGAGGCAAATCAACAATATCTGAAAGCAAAACATAGATAAAGCTGTGTCGTTTTAATTCTGCTACCCCATAGTTTGATGCGAATTTCGGAGCCACACTAATTCAGCTGAAATCCCTGCAAGCGGCCGGAGAAGCTGCGATCTCGGGCGGCTCTGCCGGGTGCCATTTTTGGACACTGGTGGCGGGGCAGGTTACATGGCCTGGGTAACATGGGGCCTCCGATCTCCAATCGGAACCTGCCGGGAAGGTGTAAAGGTTCGTTTGAACGCGCCGCGCAGTGTCGACCAGGCCTTGATGGCTTCAAGCTCGGGAAAAAAACCAGGCTGAATTCAGGGCCATTACAGCGGCCTTTTGGACTAGTCGGCTGCAGCACGGTGGTGCTGCTGTGCTTAGACATGCTGGCAAGAGAGCATCTGCGCAAACTGGGGAGGTGGTTCCTGGCAGAAAGCAACTGCCGGGTGAAACCTTACAGCCTCAGCTTGCGAGAGCTTTCCATCAGCAATTGTATAGAGCTTCATCAGCTGGATGAGGCGGCTCGCATGGTGCAATATCCTGTGCCACTCTGAGGGAAGCCACACTCGAGAGGTGGCAACTTTTCAAGAGGCCAAATTGAAACAGGAATCTGCATGCTGGGTATGTTATGTTTGGAATCCCACTAAACAACAAAACGCCTTTTCCGGGCAGCTTGAAGCTGTTGTAAGTCAAATTTTCAGGGGGACAGCCCAAAAGATCGAACATTGACTTGACAGCAGAGACCCCAATCAGCATAAAACTACCATGGCCCCCCAAAAAAATCTTCAAAGGTTTTCGCCCCTTTTGGATATGACTCATATGACAGTTCTGGGGTTCGTTGTCAACGACGTGTATATGCGGACCCTGGCCATTCCTGAAGAGTTGAGTTCCCTCGACCTCTGCGGCAGTCCGTCCTGTTGCGCTCACCTGAAGCGCGGGACGTGGACTTTGTCCATCGTTTTCTCCGCAAAAAAGGCGCTGCGGGTGTCGGAACCTTCTGTGAAATGGGTGGGTGCAACTGGCCCAGATTTCAAGCCAAGTGAGGAGGACCCTATTGCCGGTTCCGAGGCTCTCGCCGACTCGCTGGTCCAGATACTGAGTTTCACCGCTTTTGCCATGGACTTATTTTCACCCAATTGAACTCATTGAGATTAAGCCGAAGCATTTTATAGCATTTTCCGAACGATTTCTGAGTCTTGGGACTGGACAGCACCAACTGACCTGCGAGTGTACAAACGGTCCGCAATCGCAGGAGCCATTGACAGAACCACAAAAAGGTGAAAAGAATGACTTCTTTGAACCAAAACGATGAACAAGATATTCCCTGCCATATCTCAATGGACTCGATGGTAAATCGAGTTGAAATTACTTTTCATTTCTTTGTTAAAGATCCCCCCTATTATTTGAGGACTTCCATGGATCTAAATGACTTTGCTATCCACTGGTTGAAGCCTCGTCGCTTCCCCGCTGCCCACAAGAGCCCAAACATTCCGCCCTGTCGCCTGATGGAGCCACGCCTCATGAGACCGACGAGTGGATGGCCGCAGAGCCTCAGTTGGGAATTCGATGCGGTACAGGGGGATGGGTTGGTTGGGATGGTCGGTTCCTTAAGTGGCGTTGCAAGTGCAGGGATTGTATGGGAAGGCCCAGACTCGCCCCTCAGGACTGTGCGGCAGATACCAGGCGCAGGACCAGGCACCTGGAGCTTGGCATTGATGGCAAGTGCTGGAAAAAGAAACAACTACTGTAATTGTAAATCATTGCAGTCTATTGTGCAATCCAAGGGATGGCAAGGAGCTATGTATAATTTATCATTTATCCAGCATTCTGGGTCTCAATTTTCTGGGTCAACCTTCGCTAGGTACTTTGATACCTTGATCTTTTGCCATAAATGGGGGTCCTCACTAACCAACGATTTTTTTGGGGCAGGGGATCTAAGATGGACATGTATGACATGCATTGCCCATAAGCAAATAACATGGATTCTCAATCTGTAACATTCTGTAACAACAACAACAACAACAACAACAACAACAACAACAACAACAACAACAACAACAACAACAACAACAACAACAACAACAACAACAACAACAACAACCTCGAAAGCCGCGCAAGGGCAGCGGGTTCAAAACGCGCCCATGCCATTGCAAGCGAGCAGTCACAGGCCACTTGGGATGGTACCACTGCTGGGAAAGGGCCTGAAACCGTGAAAGATATTGCGGGAGAAAAATATGTAAACCACCAGAAGCATTGTTTTGACTTTTTGGTGGCATGTTTGCAATCACCGCACACGGAACATCACTTTGATACTCCAGAAGCTAAGCCATAGGAAAAATGCTGCTGGAACCACTAGGCAGTATGTTCTGTGCGGCGCCGTCGCCTTCAGCTGTTTGATGGAAGTATCATAACATTTGGATACATTTGGCTGTTTAGAACATTTTATAACCATCAGATTTAGAGTATGAGAATTATGATCTCTCATTCCCCAGATAGCTGGCAAGCTATAGGGGTTCTTACTTCTCAAAGGTGGGGTCTTCGGTGGCGAACTTTTGAGCCTGCTGCTCCTCAGGGTGCTGTGCAGGGTGCTGTCCAGAGTGCGGTGGCGAAGTCTGGCAAAGGTGCTGTGCAGGGTGCTGTGCAGGGTGCTGTGCCAGGGTGCTGTCCAGAGTGCGGTGGCGAAGTCTGGCAAAGGTACTGTGCAGGGTGCTGTGCAGGGTGCTGTCCAGAGTGCGGCGGCGAAGTCTGCAGGGTGCTGTGCAGGGTGCTGTCCAGACTGTGGTGGCGAAGTCTGGCNTGTGCAGGGTGCTGTCCAGAGTGCGGCGGCGAAGTCTGCAGGGTGCTGTGCAGGGTGCTGTCCAGACTGTGGTGGCGAAGTCTGGCAAAGGTGCTGTGCGGGCTGCTGTGCAAGGTGGTGCGCAGGGTGCTGGCCAGAGTGCGGTGGCGAAGTCTGGCAAAGGTGCTGTGCAGGTGCTGTGCAGGGTGCTGTGCCAGGGTGCTGTCCAGAGTGCGGTGGCGAAGTCTGGCAAAGGTACTGTGCAGGTGCTGTGCAGGGTGCTGTGCAGGGTGCTGTCCAGAGTGCGGCGGCGAAGTCTGCAGGGTGCTGTGCAGGGTGCTGTCCAGACTGTGGTGGCGAAGTCNGTCCAGAGTGCGGCGGCGAAGTCTGCAGGGTGCTGTGCAGGGTGCTGTCCAGACTGTGGTGGCGAAGTCTGGCAAAGGTGCTGTGCAGGGTGCTGTGCAAGGTGCTGCGCAGGGTGCTGGCCAGAGTGCGGTGGCGAAGTCTGGCAAAGGTGCTGTGCAGGGTGCTGTGTGCAGGGTGCTGTCCAGACTGCGGTGGCGATGTCTGGCAAAGGTGCTGTGCAGGGTGCTGTGCGGGGTGCGCTGTGCAGGGTGTTGTCCAGAGTGCGGTGACAAAGTCTGGCGAAGGTGCTGTGCAGGGTGCTGTGTGCAGGGTGCTATCCAGACTGCGGTGGCGAAGTCTGGCAAAGGTGCTGTCTGCTGTACAGGGTGTTGTCCAGAGTGCGCTGGCGAAGTCTGGCAAAGGTGCTGTGCAGGGTGCTGTGCGGGGTGCGCTGTGCAGGGTGTTGTCCAGAGTGCGGTGGCAAAGTCTGGCAAAGGTGCTGTGCAGGGTGCTGTGTGCAGGGTGTTGTCCAGACTGCGGTGGCGAAGTCTGGCAAAGGTGCTGTGCAGGGTGTTGTCCAGAGTGCGCTGGCGAAGTGCTGTGCAGGGTGCTGTGCAGGGTGCTGTCCAGAGTGCGGTGGCGAAGTCTGGCAAAGGTTCTGTGCAGGGTGCTGTGCAGGGTGCTGTGCAGGGTGCTGTGCAGGGTGTTGTCCAGAGTGGCAGAGGTGCTGTACAGGGTGCTGTGCAGGGTGCTGTTCAGAGTGCGGTGGCGAAGTCTGGCAAAGGTGCTGTGCAGGGTGCTGTGCAGGGTGCTGTGAAGGGTGCTGTGCAGGGTGTTGTCCAGAGTGCGGTGGCAAAGTCTGGCAAAGGTGCTGTGCAGGGTGGTGTGCAGGGTGCTGTCCAGAGTGCGGTGGCAAAGTCTGGCAAAGGTGCTGTCCAAAGTGCGGTGGCGAAGGGTGCTGTGCAGGGTGCTGTCCAGAGTGCGGTGGCGAAGTCTGCAGGGTGCTGTGCAGGGTGCTGCGCTGGGTGCTGTCCAGACTGTGGTGGCGAAAGGTGCTGTGCAGGGTGCTGTGCAGGGTGTTGTCCAGAGTGCGGTGGCGAAGTCTGGCAAAGTGCGGTGGCGAAGTCTGGCAAAGGTGCTGTGCAGGGTGCTGTGCAGGGTGCTGTCCAGACTGCGGTGCCGAAGTCTGGGAAAGGTGCTGTGCAGGGTGTGCAGGGTGTTGTCCAGAGTGCGGTGGCAAAGTCTGGCAAAGGTGCTGTGCAGGGTGCTGTGCAGGGTGCTGTGCCAGGGTGCTGTCCAGAGTGAGGTAGCGAAGTCTGGCAAAGGTGCTGTGCAGGGTGCTGTGCAGGTTCTTGTCCAGAGTGGTTTTAAGGGTAATAGTAAGGGCTGGCCTTTGCTCGGGGGGCTCCAGGCGCAATTATTGTCTTGAAAATTGTCGCATATATCGACTCTGCTGACATAACCATGTGCGTTTCGATTGCGCAGGATTGCGCAAAGTCTGCGTCACGGTCTTGGTTTTTGGCGNACTCTGCTGACATAACCATGTGCGTTTCGATTGCGCAGGATTGCGCAAAGTCTGCGTCACGGTCTTGGTTTTTGGCGTTTTTCCTGACAATTGTTACAGGAAAGATTCTTCTGACATGTTCATGTGCGTTCCGACTGCGCAGGATTGCACAAAGTGCGGTTTACTGGTCTTGTCAGCGGATTGGTCACTGGCTTGTTTCCTGCGAATATTCGCACTTTGGACATGACCATGTGCGTTTCGACTGCGCAGGCTCAGAGTGTGGTCCGTCCAAGGCTCCAACCGTTGGATGAGTTGCAAATTTTAGGAATCGGTGATTGGTGGCAATGGTAATCTATGGTTGCCACGTTGGGAAGCATGAATTTCAATTTTTTTGGAAGCAGCAATTTCTGCAACCGTAGTCTGGCAACAATGTTTTCTCAGTGGCAGGCGTGGAAAAAAAACATCACGGCATAATCAATATAGAAACCTAGACATATCGAGGCGCGCGCGTTTACCAAGGACTGCCCGCACAATGTCTATTCGTTGAACTACACGGTCCATTAAGCAAAACAAAAAAGTTCTAAACAACATGTTTACATATCATTCTAACATGCATTGTTTTCACCCAAAAAACCTGTTTGATACGCGCCCATGAAACAAACGCAAACATTCCGGTACCGGTCCATTAAACAAAACAAAGCGATCTGCACCGGTCCATCAAGCAAAACCAAAAATGTAAGAAACATGTTTTCATATCATTCTAACATGCACTTTTTTCGTACAAAAACATTTTTTGGCCGGCCCATCAGCCAAACGCAAACATTTCGCTACCGGTCCATTAAGCATCTGTTTTGCAAGACAATGGCGGAGTAATTTGTTTTGTTTTGCTATGCTACCATGAGTTCTAACCTTTGGGGATCAGCAGATCCTTCCACTGGTAACGCATCGTTTTTCAGATTCGGAACCAAAAATTTCAAGCTTCGGGAACCGGCAGTTCCTTACAATGATAATCTCTTGGATTGGTAAACATAAGTTCTAACCTCTGGGAACCAGCAGTTCCTTGCAATGGCAACCTATGGTTCCCGCGTTGGGAACCATCAGTTCCAACCTTTGGGAACCGGATCAAGAAGCGTTACCATTGGATACCAAGGGTGGTTAGGGAACACTGAGTTCCAATCTTTGGGAACCAGCAGTTCCTTGCAATGGTAACCTATGGTTCCCAGGTTGGGAACCATCAGTTCCAACATTTGAGACCGGAAGTTCTTTGCGATGGTAACCTATTCCCAGGTTGGGTACCATCAGTTCCAAGCTTTGGAAACCGGAATTTCTTTGCAATGGTAGCCTAGGGTTCCCAGGTTGGGAACCATCAGTTCCAACCTTTGGGAACCGGAAGTTCCTTGCAATGGTAACCTTTGGTTCCGTCCAACCGTTGGTACTCAAGCAAATTTTAGGAATCGGTGATTGGTGGCAATGGTAATCTATGGTTGCCACGTTGGGAAGCATGAATTTCAATGTTTTGGAAGCGGCAATTTCTGCAACCGTAGTCTGGCAACAATGTTTTCTCAGAGCAGGCGTGGGAAAAAAACATCACGGCATAATCAATATAGAAACCTAGACATATCGAGGCGCGCGCGTTTACCAAGGACTGCCGCGTGTTGCAGATAAGCAACTTGATGTCGGTCCATTAAGCAAAACAAAAGAGTTCTAAACAACATGTTTACATATCATTCTAATATGCATTGTTTTCACGCAAAAAACCTGTTCGATACGCGCCCATGAACCAAACGCAAACATTCCGGTACCGGTCCATTAAACAAAACAAAGCGATCTGTACCGGTCCGTGAAGCAAAACCAAAAATGTAAGAAACATGTTTTCATATCATTCTAACATGCACCTTTTTCGTGCAAAAACATTTTTTGGCCGGCCCATCAGCCAAACGCAAACATTCCGGTACCG
>BGPT01000949.1:83853-130068 GCA_003297045.1 Symbiodinium sp. clade C Y103 | reverse complement strand
CTTTGGGAACCGGAAGTTCTTCGCAATGGTAACCTATGGTTCCCAGGTTATTGAGTTCCAATCTTTGGGAACCAGCAGTTCTCTGCAATGGTAACCTAGGGTTCCCACGTTGAGAACCATCAGTTCCAACATTTGGGAACGGGAAGTTCTTTGCAATGACTTGCGCAGGTCGAGACATCCAGTATTTCACTGACCCATTGACGCGGCGTGAAAAAACGTCTCTGAAATCTTTTCTATCTGGGGTCTATGCCGGTGTAATTGGGTTATGAAACCCATCTATGTTTGATATAGTATCACAACAGTGGGGTTATCATACCCCCACTGAGCGGTCACTGAAATGGCCCAGGCCGTTGCCTGCAGCGAGCGGGCCTGGCACCCGGACGCCCCGGCCCGGCAGTGCCCTTCCAGGCAACGGGTCAGTGGTATAACCAGCCATGGCTGGGAATGGTAAACATACCACCTATAACAATGGTGAAATTGGGGATGGTTTATGGCATTGTTTTACCAACATTTATTATACTAGTTGCAGTACATGAGGGCCAGCAAAGTGAGTCAGTTGACCTTCAGGGTATGTTGGGTGTGTTCCATTGGGACCGGCAATGTGTTTCCAATCGCCTTGATGCACCCAACATTCCGATGGCGCCAGTTTCGTGAGAGGCTCCGTGCCAGTCTATCCCATCTTCACGCCTCAGCGGCCAGCGTCCATTCCCTCGCGCACGAGTTCGAAACAAAGTGCCACTTGCTTTGGATGTCCCGTAGACTGCAGGAAAATCATCACTTTTGCCCAAAGGTGGGAGGTCAAACATGCTCGGGGGATGATTAATTACATCAATGTGAGTCAGGAGCACTTTCTTCTGTTGACATCGCCAGTCTAACAGCCAAAGTCTGCCAAGGCTGTCGCAGCACCGGTGGCTGGTCCACTATTTCATGAGGCGTGGCTGGTTTGCGGTTGTAAATTGGCCACCTGTCGTCGAAGTACTGATTGCTGGGTACGAGTGATGATGTTGATGTTGGACTCAATGCAGCCTTGCACTGAGATGCATGAGGAAGGTTTAGGTATTCTTCGTGCATCGCGGTGAAGAAATCATGATTTTAGCTTTCCCACATCCATAGGTCCCAGCACCTGCCCTCCTAGCAGTCCTAGCGTCCGCGCAGGAGCCGAGGAGGAATCCTCCAATGGAGCCCACGGTGCCGGCGCCAGTGTCGGCGAGGGAGAAGGCGGGGCAGCAACGATGGTGGACAAATGGATCCCATATGCTCTCCATTTGGTGTATATTTGAAGGTATACCTATACCGCCTGTACAGACACAAATCCCATCAAAATGGCCCATGCATCGATATTGATAGCTATTCATGATGTATCAGTTGTGCATATCGCGCGAGATGACCCGGAACAGTGAGTCCCCCGATGCCAGGCAGACATGAGCGAACCCCTTCTGAAGGTGGAAAGATCTGAGGTGCCAAAGGCGCGTCAGTTTTCAGGCGTATGCGACCAGTTAAGAAGGGTGTTGGTGCCCACGAACGCTTGGTTGGCCACCGAGCTTTTTTGGAGCTTTCTGTTGGGCCGTGAGCTTGCATAGCTTTAAAAGGGGATCACCCGAGTTGCCCTCCAGTGAACAACCCCTGTACCAAAACAGTTGCAGATGCTTGGACTGCTTTCGAGGAAGAGTGCCAGCAGCATTTGGCTTTGTCAAGAATGGCTCCCCAAAGTCCCGTGGTTCAGTTCATCATTTCCCCCCAAAACAGCCAGAAACTGGTGGTAAGTTACCAATTTTCAGACCTACCCATGGTGGTCCACTTGGATTGGCCCCTGCCTCGCAGGTCACCGTGGATCTGGAGCTGCAAGCCGAGCAATCACCGGTGCCTGAAGAGTGGTGGGGCTGGAGCTGGCTTCGAACGGGGCTGCTGCTAGTGGCTGGAAACTTGGTGGCTGCAGCCCAGTTCATCTCTGGTAGAAGTTCGGTGGTTCTTTGGATATTGCTGGGGATCAAAACGAACATTTCACATCCCATTCTTTCCCCATCGTTTCTGCCATAACACTCATCCTCCCTCAGTCCCTCCCCTAAGTCCGAAACTGGCGGCAACTTGGCTGACCAGCCAAATCACAACTTGCCAGGAATCATATCCCGTCAGACCCAGTCGTAAATAGGAAAAAAACTCAAGGAGTCTGGGGCATCACTGCATCACAGTATAATTTGTAGTCTGGTCCTCCATTTCCGCAATCAAACATGGCTGGCTGGGAATTCCACTATCAATGGAGGCTTTCATGAAAACTAAAAAAATAACCTGTAAATACCTGTAAATGTGGAACTTTCCATTGCCATGTTTGATTGAATGCTTTGAACCTCGGACATGGCCCATATTCCAGCAACTAATTGGTGGGTCAAAAAGCGACAGTCGAACTTTAGTCGTAGTTCAATCCCTCAGTAGGTGAGATGCCATGTTTTGGTTTAACAGTAACATTCTGAACTTTGATTGTCAATACTTACTGCAAATGCACCATGAAAACTCCTTGGTGCCGGGTTAAGGCGTGATCCTCTGGATCTGCCCCGAGCGATGGGCCTCGGTCTTTCTCCTACTGCTGGCTCTGCTCTGCTCCCCATATCTGGGAGTCGCCCTTCGAGGGGGCCTGGCGTTGCCTCACGTGGGCATGCGCAGGGTGTGCCTTGGAGGGGATCCTCATCCACTGGGTGGTTAACAGCTGACTGACTGGCAGTTTTATGGGACATTTTTCTGACTTTGACATAAAGGAAGTCGGGGTTAAACCTGGGGTACTCCACAAGTTTTGGATGGGGTTTCGGACCCCAAAATGACGAGAGCCTCTGGTTTTTGATATTAAAACTCACCCATATCTCATCATATTTCAAAGTTGGATTTGAGATTGGCCACGTTGCCATCTTTGGGGGGAAGACCGCACTTAAGTTGCCCAGAAGCTCTCAGTTGGTGTGTGATTCTCCTAAGTGGTGTTCCCTCCAAAGACCAAAGCGTTACGGAATTGGCCAGAATTGGCCTCATTGAAAATTGCTAAAGAATGCCATAAAGGTCGCTACAGGAGGTCCAAAACTAAGCTGTTTCACCGCCAACGGCCACGTCATGAGGATAGCTTCGTGGCTCTTGGACTTTGGCTTTGGCATCGGTTCGGCCATCCAGGTGCTGTGGCAGTGAAGATCTGAGAAGATTTGTAGCTACCCTACTGAGACTTCCCGAGGAATCACCTGACCTTGAACTCTGGGCTGCTCTTGTCCCCTTGATTCTACCAGTCTACCAGTGGCTTCTGCAGGAGCAGGAGAAAACTTGGAAGCCAAAGTTGGACAAGGCGCGCCGACGCAGCCAGCGCAAGGTCTTCAACAGCTCCAAAAATGATCACTACCGGTCACAACCTCTGGTTGGCCACGACCCCCCTAGGTGGGTATTCTCCTCGGGTGCCAGCCGGCAGAGTAGAAGCTATGAAATGTCCAAGATAAAGACATCCTTTAGATCTTCACAAGGGCAGTGCTTGTGATGCATGGTTGCCTTTGGAATGGGATGCTGCCCATGTTTTCCATGCTATGTATACTGTACACTCTGTCGTTGTGGTTGGGTGATCCCCTCGCCATGGCTTTCAGCTACTTGAGCTGATTGAGGCTCTGGCGCCTGACTCTGATTTTACCCAAGGTGTCAACAAGCCACTTGTTCCAGAGGAGTGGGTGAATGAAAGCAGAGATCTCTGACTCCAAAACGATACAACGACAAATCACATCAAAATAGAGTGGAATAATCTACGACCCCTAGGATACACTTGCTAGGTGGGAGTGTCAATCAAAGTACTGTAGCCATCTGTAGCCCATGGATTTGTGGGTTGTGATCCTGCTTCTTTCGCTGAGGTATGCGCTGCAGATAGCTGGCAACTTGGGACAAGCGGTTCTGCATGAGAAATCTCAGTGGATGCCAACGATGTTGCTCGGTTCCACGCGCCGGCCCTGGCAGGGCAGTGCTGTGCCCATGGGTCCATTTGCTATGTTGGGAACTTCGGAGATCTTGACTTAGATATGCCTCACATCAAATACGCGAATCACCAAAAGATAGAAAAGTGAATTGTCACTATTTCAGTAGGGATTTACTCTTCGATCTTTTGAGTGTACCTATGGTTGCCATCAAGGTAGAACACTAGAGAGCTGTGAAATGTGTTGCTGATGTTGCCGCGTGCTACTGCATTCAGGGTTGATGCAGTGGGCGACATCGTGCCACCAGCATTGTCCAGAGTGATGGAAAAGAAGGACAGCCAAAGGTTCACAAGTGCTTGGGGGAGTACAGTACATAGCAAAGGATGTAACAGGCAAAACATGGGTAGCCTCCGGTAATCCAATGTGGCAATTGAAAATTCCAAATAATGGATGAATTTCCCATTTCATTTCAACCTCCATTCGATAGGGAATTTTCCATTGCCGCCACATTTGATTACGAGAGGGTAAATATCTCACCAATCAGTCTGTTGGTGTTGGGTTGCCCTGCAGCTCCAAGCGTGAAGGGATGATCAATCCAAACCACCAATGAACCATGGCGTTGTGAAGGAGAGCGTTGAGTTGCGTCAAGTCAATATGAAACCTTATCGCAGGCTTCTGAACTTTTTCATAGAACATCATAGAACAACTTTTATATTGGAGGGCATTTTTTCGGGGAGCAACTGTTTCGTTTTGGATCCCCATGACTTTGAAGATAAGCTGTCATTGGACTTGGACTGAGCATGGCTGGAGGGTACCAGTCATGTTCGCCAGGAGGAGTGGACCCCTGCCCTGACAGCATTGGTGGCAGACATTGTCCCATCAGCGTCTCGGCATTCATTCCTTTAGTTCCCCACCTAAATGCGTGAAGCTGAGCAGCATTCTTGATATTTTCATACATACATATATATGTATATATATATATATACATTACATATATATATATATATATGTTCCAGGTGGCAAAAGTCCCCAGACATCATGAGAAGGATGCCTGCCTTTTTCAGAAATTGAGCCGGCAGCTTCCCCAGGTGATGCGTGGTGTGTTGAGCCACCACCAGGGTTGGTCCCCCGCGCTGATGCAGCTGGTTGGGGATGTTGTTCCCCCAGTTCTCAGCTCGGTGCTGAAGAACAGGTCGGGTTTCAATGGGGATGCATCTCAAACGAGTCACTTTCCGGCGCTGCCAGCCATGGGAAGATCATGTTGCTGATCCACATAAAACTCTAGCAGTTTCACATCCCAAAAATTCTTGGACAAAAAAACTCCTCAGAATCCTCCCAGTTTCTTCCAGTTTCTGACAGCTTGCCCTGGAGGGACTGGACTCCCGCCTTGCTGGAGTTCGTGGGTGAGGTGGTCCCAGTCATCATCGCCCTGGTGCTCCGGAGGCGGATTTCACATTCGCTGCTTGTTTGGAGTTGTTTAGTGTATGTCAATATTGTGTATGTCCATATATGTCCAATTCTGTGCTGAATCTAACGCAGATGCATACAGATGGTCAGATTCGATTCGATCAGAATTGATCTGATTAGACTAGATTAAAATATATTAAAATATAGTTGATATATAGATAGAGATAGATAGACAGACAGACAGAGAGATAGAAAGACAGACAGACAGACAGACAGACAGACAGACAGACAGACATACAGACAGACAGACAGACAGACAGACAGATAGATACATAGATATTTTTTTAAACATAGAGAGACACAAAATGGTTTTCCTTCATAATACGTTTGACCCAGTCAACCGCCGGCCAGGTGTTACATATTGAAGGTACATCCAATTGTCAGATATGGCTGAAGTAAGTGAAGTCACCCTCATTGGTGGATGGGCAGGGCACGGACCTGGCATGATAATTTACGAAAAGAAACACACCAAATAGTATTGAATGGACAGGTGACAAGTTGAGCCCCCATTGAACAAGCATTAGATCAATGGAAACGAGCCCCCAAATTTTGGGGAGGAGAAGATAATTGCCTAAATCACCTGCTGTTCAGCAGTCATTCTATGCGGGTGCAAAAACTCAGTAGAGACAATATACGTCATCAATATGGTTTCTCTACGGTCAGAAGGGAAGGCGATCCTCCAGCCCAATACCTTCCCATCACCTTAAAATACCTTAAACGCAGCTTTGCTTGGTGGAACACATTTCCAGAAGCTGAACTTGTTATAACTTGGTGGCTTCTCTAATCTGGTTAATTCTACGCATTACAATTTTCATCACTTAACCCACCATTTCCACTGGCTAAAGCATCATACCTACTGGCTAAATCACAATTAGCCAATCTTCCAGCCGTTCCCAGTTTTGGTTCGAGCGGCATATTTACAGGACCCTCCTCTATCTAGGCATAGAAACGTATACTATAGAAACCATGGATTCCAGCACGAGATAGCAACTCCCAACATAGATACAGACATTTTTTTCCCTCCCCCTTCTCAGTTATGAACAGTTGGACATGATGGGGAAAGGAAACTTAGAAAAAAACAAGCCGTACTTTTCCAGACTTTTCCCATCATTTCCTCACCATGACGTTCCACCAGGCCTGAGCTACCTCCTGCCATCGCGGGCTTCATCGACAGCGCGGGGCCGTCCTTGGCCCCTGCTGTGGTGAGGCTCATTGACTACATCATCATGGACCCCAAATTGATGCAGACCATTCGAAAGATGACCGATGACAGCGCTTTGGCAGAACGCTGACTGAGTCAATGCTTGGGGCAATCCGCCCGCCGCATTGAGAATTCAAAACAACATATGCAAGTACTAGATACGTATAGTATAGTCATTTCCTCATGACATAAACTTTACAAAGCAAGTTTAGATTCTAAATCATTAGCTATCTATGTTCAACTATATATTTCCCTGACTAGAACCTTTATTCTCCAAAATGTCCCAACTAATTTCACTGTCTTCAACCGTGGCACACCAGCCTTTGACAGCGGAGAATTCGCCACAGCCGAGGCATGCGCGACGAAGCCTTGGTGAGGAACATCAAGACTGTGTCTTGGCGATAGATTTTGGGATGCTGCAAATGACATTGTTTGTGTGAGACTCAAGACAGACTCGGAGGGGATTCCACGCCAAAAAAACGGGACAGCGGCAGGCCTTGGCATTTGCAAAAATCGAAGATGGAATCTGAAAATGGCTAAGTCCAACAGTAGAATCTTGGAGCCAGGCAATACGACACCACTTCCACGGCTTGGGGCCTGAGGTCATCGAGTCATCCTTGAAGGTGGGATTTGGGGGGTTGGTCATATGGCATCAGGGGGCTGGGAGCCACAGATTTTGGTCATTTTGAGGGATAAATTTAGATCATGGATTCTGCAACTACTATTTAGAGCATCTGAGAGCATTCGAGAGCATCCGAGAGAATTATAGTAGTGAGCTTGGGGGCTGACTAGTAAGCCATCCGGTTTTGATCCATTTTAGGGGTGACCAAATTTCGTCCCATTCCGTTGGTGAGCACACAAAAACTCCTCAGTTGGAGGGATTTCTCAGCAAGTTAAGTTTGAATGGCTCCACCACAACAGGAAGCGTTGGAAGGTCTTCTTTCCACGAGTTTGGTTTCCAAACATATCCCTCAAACTTAGCAAATGGATTGCTCCAAAAAAAACACACCCCTCAACCTACCACACTGACCACGGTTTTCCTGGTTAAAATCAACCATACTGGGGGGTGCAGTTCTAGTTATTGCAGAGGTTATATCGCAACTTATGGGGATAATAATCCCATGGCCAGTTATCTCCATAAAGATCAGGAATCTTATATTGTCATCATATTCATCTAATGTCCAATCTTATCTAATGTTGTAAACCTAATGTCATCCCAATGTCATAAGCCATCCCCAAATCACCATCTTCATGGGTGTTTTTTTGGCCATACCGTACCCAAAGAGTATGCTTATGGCATTGGTTTTCCCACATTATCCGTAACAAAACAACCTCCTGTAATCAAACATAGCAATGGAGAATCCACCATTCTATAGATGATTGTTCCCATAACCTCCATATTGATAGGTGATTTCCCAGCTAGCCAGGCCTTCTTTTACTGGAGGGTAACCCCAGGTGCATCCGTGCACCGCACTCACCAGTTGGATCGCAGGAGGGCACCATGTACCGTGCTGTGGGGCATGGGATGATGGCGGCCGCTGGGCAGAGCCTGGAACACATGCAGCAGCGGACCAGGGAGAAGCTGTCTTCCCATCGTGTTTGATGTGATTATGGAATATACACATGCAGGATATACATATGCATATAATTGCATATACATATACGATAGATAGATAGATAGATAGATAGATAGATAGATAGATAGATAGATAGATAGATAGATAGATAGATAGATAGATAGATAGATAGATATATATATATGTATATTATATAACATATACACATAATATAAATGCACACATATGTATATAGCATATTTATATACACGCATTTTTTTGGGTGTGTGTGCATGTATATATTCAACACAAGAATGAATGAATAGCCATGGCTGGGGTTCTGCTTAGTGGATGTGCTGTAACTGGTGTTAAGCAAGAAATGGTGGGTAAGTAATGCGGACGCATCGGCGACTCTTGTAGGTTCACGGTTGATTCATTCAGCAACGAATAGAGGAACAGAGCAGCTCTTGAGCAGGTTAGCCCAAGAAACATGTTACAAGCGTCGGTTTTCCAGCAAAAAGAATCATCCAAAAAGGGTCTTACATGCAATGCCTTTGTGGGAAGAGACGGTGGCACTCCAGAAAGTTGGTCACAAGGAGATGTTTAACGAGTTTCAAGACTATGGTAGACGGTGGGAGCGGTGCATTCTGCTCTTTGCAAAGCAAGGGCGGACAACCGACACATCCTGCCCGAAGACTTTTTAAAGTGCAGGGATGGAGGTTGCATCATTGAAGGTATGACCTGCAGACTTTTTGACACCCACCCACCAGCAATTCGCAAAAAACATGGCATAGGACCCCCCAAAAATGTCCAGAAGGTTCAATTTCCCATAGTGAACTTCCGCTCATTCCGCTCCTTAGACAACATAGGCAACACGCATGAGCTTTTGGCCTTCTCCCATGCACCTTAGCTTTTTCTTCGGCAAGATACCTTCATCCCTCTTAGTCGCACGCTTCCAACAAGGATCGCGTGTCCCAAATTGATTTATGCCAGAAAAGTGTGCGCTTGAACCTGGGGTAGCTGAAGTGGCTCCAAAACTTATCGCAGGAAACAAAGGAACCCCCCACACAACCAAGCAAAAAAGACGCTGGCGGCGAGAAGTTGCCCACTTCCCCGCTGTGATTGCGGGTCGTTTCTGGTGAACGGGTGGCTGACATTGGCTGACCTTTTTGGGCTCAAAAGGCTGTTGGTCCTGAGTCAAAAAACCGGAGAGAGAGTTCAAGTGGTGTGTCCTAGAAGCGATGGCTGGGCCTGATCCTTTCCAACAACCAGGCGCCTGCGAAACCGGCCTGACAACCCCAAGATGGAGCCTGTAAAATGGAGGAGAAATGCGGAAAATTACTGATTCTCATTGATCCTCTAGAGAGCTGCAACAAAAACAGAATGCTGCCATCAGAGGAATTGTTCCCGCGCCCTCATGATCTCATGCTGCAGGTTGTGACCCGTGGGCCAATGGCCTTGGGGTGCGACCTGATCCACTGGGCGGGTCTGGCACTCAGGTACCATCGTAAATCGGCAGGTTTTATTTGAATGGATTATTTCAGGTGAAATATTTGACAATGTAGACATTTGCACCTCTACAAATCCAAGCAGATCAGTAACTTAGACAAAAAACAGTACGTCAATATGTGAAGTGTATATGCACATTGAGTATGCTGTATACCTCTCTCTCTCTCTCTCTCTTCTCTCTCCCCGTGTATACATGCACGTAATATGTACATATATATATATATATTATATACCTGATATCATGCACATTATGTCATGCACGTTAATTTCTGTGAATTCTTGCAACTTATATGCTTCACTACAAGCTCTATGCTACACGGCCTTTCTTCCGAGTGCCAAGGCCACGGCCTGGCAAGGGCAAAGGAGGCAAAGGAATCAAAGGAGGAAAGGACGGAAAAGGCAAAGGCCGTGCTTCGCCGCCTGCTGTGCGAAAGGGCGGAGGCAAGGGCCAGGGTGAGGGCGTGCGGCAGCAACTTGAGACGAGGATGCAGGAGCCCTTTTCGGAAGGGCTGAGTTCAGCCAGCTTGGACGAAGCATGGAAGTGTGCGTAAATTTGTGGAAAACAAAAGAAAACAATGGAGGACAATGACAACAAGATCCAATGCACAAATGGGGGTTTTGGACCCAAAAAGCTCACGTTCTACGGTTGAAGACCTGCAGGGATGTTCCATGAGTTTAGGAACTAAGCAGTCCAAAAACTCGTTCGGAATAAGATGCTTGAGTCCGGGGCCACCACTCCAATACCATTCCCAGCACCCAGGCTATCTGAAAGGCCTCCCCAACTTCATCCAACTTCAAAATCTGTGAAATCCATCCCCCTGGCTCCACCATGCTCCCCAAGAACAGCACGAGGACTTGATGAATGACATCCTCAATGATGGTGGTTGCCCTACCTCTGCAGCTTTGTTAGATGGAGCCTGTGCCGCAATCCCAGGGGCTCGGCAGGAGCCACTGGGAATCTGCGCAGCGGTACAGAGTAGCCACCATTATCACAATTGCTTTCGACTTTCTTTTTTTGTGCTGGCAGTGGAGGTTGTAATAAACTCAATTGCAACATTGGTATGCACAGCCATGCCCAGAGTCCAAACCCAGAGTTCAACGATGATTTTTGTCTTGGATCTAGGCGTTCGCGTTCTTTTGAGTTCGGCGTTTGTGGTTTGGACTCCATGCTTGGTGGATGCAGTTCCAGCATGTTTCAGCTTGAGCCGATTTCAGATTTCAGGTTTGTGAGCCTTTTCATGCGCTGTCCACCTGGTGGTTCACCCTAACAAGCCGTCTTCATACCTAGTCAATCAATGTGAGTGAGAACACGCCATAGTTCAGAACTCAGGGACCTCAAGTTCCTGATCTCATAGGTTCAACAAAAATCGGTGGGCTCCATTCTCAGTTCTGGTGGTCCGCTTGTACTGCATCGGTATCGGTTCGTCTGAAAGTGGGGAATCCCTAAACCCACCATTTCCCTATAAACATGGCCATGTGACGTTTGATAAAGTATATACCTCTTTTCAGATACAGTCAAAACTCATATGCAGCTGGGTAATGTTGGTTGTACATATCCCAGTATGCCCATCATTATACCCACCATTGTACCCACCACTATCCACCATTATACCAATGATTATACTCACCATTGCACCGATTTTCGGACACCCGTGCTGATGTAGGAGATACTCAAGATGAGCAGCTGGGAACAGTCGCAGCTGGTCCCGCTGAACCTGCTGGTTCCGAGGGAGGAGGCGCTGATGGGAGAGTTCTCAGAGAGGGCAGTGCCCGTGGAAGCGGAGTGAATGGTAGGTGGTGTGTACAGGTAGCTACATGGTAGCTAAGCAGGTGAGGACATGAACAATAAATGTTAATCGATGGATGCACTGGTGTGTGATGTGCATGCGTGTAGGTACACATCATAGATGTTTATAAGCATTCTATAGAAAGACATTTGCATCTATAATTCACCGTGGTATGGACTGCCTGGGAAATGGTCAGGATATCAGTTGAAAGTCGCCGGTGATCAGATCCAGCGGCCTAGCAAAGTACAGCTTGGGTTATTCCCCCTTCACTAGGGGTGCCAGTGAGACGTGGGATTAAGGCTGCTGCAACGTTATATATGGTAGCACTGGTTCAGCTATAGTGACAGTGACATTTGTATCTACATCTAGATCTATAGCCATGTCATGCCATGTCTATATCTGTACATACCTGTGTCTACTCCCACTACAATGAATTCATGCATATCATGTGGCGTACAGCACATATCATATCATATCACATCATATCACATCATATCACATCATATCATATGACTTCACTTCACTTTCCGCCTGTGTGCCCTGAGGCTGCCCATTTCAGGCACAGGGTATTCTATATGTATGTATTCTATATGACTATATGTATACATATTCATATTCAAAGTATGTCTCCATATTTTGTACATTTGTGTGTGTGAGTATAAAAATGCACACGTACAAATATCCCAAGTCCATGCTGCCCAGCCCTTCCCAGGCATTGAAACAGTTCCTGCTGTCCATGCGGAGCTTATGCAACGTGTGGTCGGTGAAGGATGCAGAACGAGCTTTCATCGCCTCATCCTTCGCCGCTCAGTATGCGGTATGAACCAACTCTAATGGCGGTACAATGGGATCTACATGACCCTTGAAACGTTGAAACAAGGATGAGACAAAAATGGGCTTGTTTTCCTTGGAAAACATGGTTTTTGCATCACACGTTCGTGAATTTGTACGCAGAAACAGAGAGCCTTTGATGTGAAAGAAATCAGATTTCACCAAAGAAGTGATCGGGATGCAAGGATCTTCAACCAACAGATGACTGACGTTTTCAGCTGCCCACGTTTGGGTGCTTCTGCTGCAGGTGAAGAGGTTCTATGACGTAGAGAATTTCAGCAGTTTGAGGATTGGACCCTCCTTGTCCAAGCATCCTCTCTGGGCTGAGGCCAGGGATGGGCAGCCCCAGTGTCGACAAGTAGCTTAAGCGTGATAGAAGGAACAAGGCGACTCCTATGTGCACCTGGGACGGCCATGCAAATGCAGATTTCACCTTCGAAAATGTAGCTTTCGGGTAGCTGCCGGGAGAGGGCTCAAGAAACATGATGCCCCCAAAAATGATCGCCTGGATGGTTTGGGTCCTGTTTTTTTTGTGGTTCAAGCAATCCCCAATCCCGTCCCCCCACAGGTACTTATAAATACACCCAAATGAAGCCCCAACATGAATAGATCCAATACTAAACTTTACTAAACCAAGATTTTTTTCCCTCATTTCATGTCAGCTGGATGGCATCACTGCAGTTGACGGATTGCTGCCCCGTGCCGTCTAGTGACTTCTTGAGGTGTTCTGGGAATTCCAGGAGTCACAATGGAAATGGATCAGCCACGAGGTAGATCCTGCTCAATTGATGGATGCTCGTAGCAGGGGTGGAAAGAGATGCAGGATGACCTGTATAGTATCCTGTGTACCATGAATGCAGATGTCAGCTCTGACCATCGCAGCGTTGATTTTCCACCTAGAGATTAGTTGCCCAGAGGATCATGCTGATTAACATGGTCAAATCGTGTCAAACTCTCAATTCTCCAATGAATCTCATTCTCCGCTTCAAAATCCATATGCATGCATGTATATATATATATATACATACGTATATAGATACCTCATCGATTTTCAGAAGTGTCTTCCCCTTTCAAGTATTACACATGTCATGTTTTACTTTTTAATCTTTCAACATGAGTTTCCAGGAAATCCCTTAAAAACGCCATTGCCAATGGAAGTACCGCTGACCGCATCTGGGCCCCCTCGGCACTTTAGGACGGCGCGGCCGCCTTGGAGTTGCTGTTTCAACATCGCGTGGACAGTTCGGGGTTGAACGGCAAAATCGACTTCGAGAAGGCGGGCTGGATATGCAGCTCGCAGCAACTCACATAGATCAATGAATTGAAGCGTACGGCGTAGATCGAGCAAGTTTTCAATCGTAGATATGCAGACAGTAGTTGGATGATGTTGGATGATTTGGCTGCAATTATGGGTTTAAAACATGATCGAAGGAAGTTTAGAAGTCAAACTTCCGACAATATGGACAGACGAAACAGAAGAGGTGGGAAGAGGCAGAGAATAGAAAGAGTCACAAGAGAAGAAGTAGATAGACAGATAGACAGCTAGACAAACAGACAGATAGACAGACAGACAGATAGATAGACAGATAGACAGATAGATAGAAAGATACATAGACAGATAGACAGGTGGATAGATAGACAGGTGGATAGATAGACAGGTGGATAGGTGGATAGATAGACAGGTGGATAGGTGGATAGATAGACAGACAGATAGATAGACAGACAGACAGACAGATAGATAGATAGATAGAGAGATAGAGAGATAGATGATAGATAGAGAGATAGAGAGATAGAGAGACAGACAGAAAAACAGAAAAACAGAAAGACAGAAAGACAGAAAGACAGACAGACAGATAGACAGATAGACAGATAGACAGATAGACAGAGAGACAGATAGATATAGATATAGATATAGATATAGATATCGATATAGAGATAGAGATAGAGATAGATAGATAGATAGATAGATAGATAGATAGATAGATAGATAGATAGATAGATAGATAGATAGAGATAGAGATAGAGATGGAGATGGAGATGGAGATTGAGATAGATATAGATATAGACATAGATAGATAAATAGATAGATAGAAAGATAGATATACAGGCAGATAGGCACACAGATTCATATAGATAGACAGATAGCTAGACACACAGACAGATAGACAAATAGATAGACACGACCTATAGATAGACAGATAGGCAGATAGATAGGTAGACAGATAGATAGGTAGACAGACACACAGATAGATAACCATGTACACAGGTAGACGGATAGATAGACAGTTAGATAGACAGATAGACAGATACATGGATAGACAGACTGATAGATAGATAGATAGACAGATAGATAGATAAAGACAGAGAGAGATGGAGAGAGAGAGGGAAAGATTAGATTGAGAAAGACCGAGAAAGAGAGAGAGAGAGACACACACAGAGAGAAGGAGAGATTCAGAGCCTTAGCCACCTTTCGGTCCATCAGTGGTTTCGCTCTGCCATCCATGCATCACAGCAACTCACCACTCCTATAGTTTCTTTGTGAAACCGCAACCGCCTTGTCCGGTACTACTGGCATATGTATACATATTAAATATTAGGAAGGTATATTTTCATGCGCATATGCAACAGCATGTGTGCATAGAAAGAGGCACAGGCCATATTCCCAGATGCGCTCTCGCAGAATTTCTGGGTAACAGCAACCATAGCCATGAGCCGGCTGATTCTGCAGCACATTCCCTTCGAAGACTTCCAACAATGGCTCTACAACAAGGGGCTCTTGTTGGAAGACTGTGGTGTTTGTACCTCGGCTGGGGCGTGTCCTACTGGGATAATCTTTGATGGATAGGATCTGGGGTACATCTCAAAGAATTCCATCCTAGAAGATAAAGTAAACTAGCTGCCGATCAACCACCACCTTCCTTGCTCATCCCGGTAGATACCCTCTGGTAAACTAACATAGCTATTGAAAATAGCAATTTATAGTGGATTTTCCCATTAAAAATGGTGATATTNACCTTCCTTGCTCATCCCGGTAGATACCCTCTGGTAAACTAACATAGCTATTGAAAATAGCAATTTATAGTGGATTTTCCCATTAAAAATGGTGATATTCCATAGTTATGTTAGTTTACCAGAGGGTAATGCGGCATCCCCAAACTCTTCAAAGTCGAAAGAGAGCATCAATACATCCTACGGCATCCCAGTTCTCTAGCGGATGAGGCATCAATCAGAACAAGTGGGGTTTGGTGATGGGTGCCATGAACGGTGCATTGGCACAACAAGATCGTTTGCAACAGGAGGCCGGGGGAATATGGCAGACACCGCTAAGTGGAAGATGACTGGATCCAGGTAGCTGNCATGAACGGTGCATTGGCACAACAAGATCGTTTGCAACAGGAGGCCGGGGGAATATGGCAGACACCGCTAAGTGGAAGATGACTGGATCCAGGTAGCTGGCAATCAACCATGGCAATTGAGGAAACACCAGTTTCAAGTTTCAACGGGAAATCCACTTGTACCTATGACATAATTTGGGTGATTTCCNCACCAGTTTCAAGTTTCAACGGGAAATCCACTTGTACCTATGACATAATTTGGGTGATTTCCTTTTCGCCACATTTGCTGCAGCCCCTGGATTTCTCCAATTTGGACGGCCAAAATGTCATCATATGGTGATTTTCTTTCTGCCTAACTTGTTTCCATATTCTTCCCATCTTCAAAATCAAGGCCTCAAACGGGTTACAGTATGTACAAAGGAAGGAACTTATTCGGCCAATCAAACCTTTGGTACTATTTTTGCCTGGTTTGGCCTTGGGTTTGCCTGGTTTGGCCTTGGGTTTGGGCCGCATTCGAAACCCTGGCGTGNATTCGGCCAATCAAACCTTTGGTACTATTTTTGCCTGGTTTGGCCTTGGGTTTGCCTGGTTTGGCCTTGGGTTTGGGCCGCATTCGAAACCCTGGCGTGTCACCGCAAACCTGGGAACATAGGATGACCTAAGATGACATAGGATGACATAGGATGACATAGGAGGACTCGTGGAGATTTCAGAAGGTCTTTATCTGAATCCCAACAAACATACAGTATGACATGACATGACATGATGTGATGTGATGTGACATGACCTGACCTGACATGATGTGATATGACTTATGTTGAANTCTGAATCCCAACAAACATACAGTATGACATGACATGACATGATGTGATGTGATGTGACATGACCTGACCTGACATGATGTGATATGACTTATGTTGAAAATGTATTTCAGGATGTTTACAAGTCATCGCGAAGTCGGCGGGCGGTTGAGCCTGCCACAACCTGGTCCGGCTGTCGCCACCCGTGCCCGACGGCGTCCGTGCGGCTGCCAGCACCGCCGCCATGGCAGGTCTCCTTGCCTGGAGCTTCCCCCGCAAAATCCATGGATTTCTGGAGATGTTTTCTCCTTTTCTTCGTCAGGCAGAGAAGAAGTGGCTGGAGAAGCTTCTGCAGCTGGCCGAGGATGAGGTGGAGACCCTGGTCCGTAAAGGTGGCGACGCCGGCAATGAAGAAGAGCAAGCGGCCTACGAAGACTTCCACCAGCGCTGGCGAAAGGCGGCAAGGTGGAGACTGGGAAAAGGAAAAGGGAGATGGGGTGCCAGTGTTGGGATATCTTCTGGTGAACTGGTTGGTGGTTTCAGTTAAACAGGCCATCTTCAAGACCAAGGTGGCGTGCGCATCAAAGTGGGACAAAGTGGTGGTTTCAGTTGTTTTTCGGTGTTTCCACCGGTTTTTTTTTGGATAGCGACGATTCAACATATTCAACCTGATTAATTTTTGGTTGCAACAACCATTCTGCGAAGCAGGAGTTTCACAAAGGAGAAATCGCTTTGGTTTCAACAGATTTGTGTTTAAAAAAGCAAAGCGCGCGATACTACCAAAACCCTACTGCTCTACTGCGATTTGATTTCAAGCATCAGATTTCCTTCGGTTTTTACCTCCAGCGCAGGTCGCAAACTGCCTCCCAGCTGGAATGGAACCTGCGCCTCTGGGCCCAGCATAAATTGGGGCGTGACTGTGATGCCAAGCTCCTGAGGCTGCGAAGGGTGGACATGCCCCGTTTCGGTGGGCAAGGCTACTAACTGTTGGTATGATCCAGTTCAAAGTGGGGAACTCAGGTTGGGGACTTGCTAAACCAAGGAAGTTCCACGGGTTCGGATGGGGAGCTTCTTATCACCTTTTTCGATGCCCATTGATAATGATTAAACACCATAAAATCATATAGACTCCCCATCACCCCTCCCATTCATCCCCATTTTGACCCACCGCTCCAAGCTATGTGAGCTTAGTACCCCCCAGCCCCAATGGCCAGGCCCCTGGCCATGGCGTTGGCAGTGGAGCTAAAGACTTCTGAGGCGGCCCACTTCGACATATTGATGTAGATAGTGGATGTAATTACTGTATTTAAATCCACCATCCCCGCCCCGTGCTTTCAGGGTGACCCGGACTCCCTTGGCAGCGCCGTCGTGGGGCTGTCTAGCGCTGCGCATGCTGCGCTGTCCATCTCGCCTTTGGAGTTGGAGGAGACGGTGCGGCGGCAGCTGGAGCAAGTGTTGCGCGATGGGCAACGGGGACTGGCGGCTTTGCAGAGGTGATGGGGTGAGGATGGGGTCGGGATGAACATGTGGCGGAAATGTCATGAAATGTATTGATTGCTCTCTTTTTCTGCAACTTTTCGTCCTTGTTCAACTATTTAACTACTTGTTCGAGCAGAACGTGGAACAGTAAGAGAGGAGGTTGTCGAATGTTTTCCCTCGTTTGAGCCAAATCAAATGGGGATTTGGCTAGAGAAATCACCACTCCAGCATTGGTTGAAGGGGACAAGTAGAATGAATCCGCCTTGTTTTGAGTGTGAAAACCGGGGTTTCCCGCAATGTTTCCTGCTGCTTGTGCAGGCTGGAGAGGTTGTCACTGGGGGTGGGTGCCTCGATGGAAGACCTACTTCCAGGGGAAGGCAGGGGGGCCACAAGGGGAACCAGGCCGCTGGTAGTTTCACTTGGAAAGGGGTTCGCCAAATGAGCGCAAATGGGGGATTTTCCATTGCCCTGCCTTTGTTTGTTTGTCTGTCTGTCTGTCCGTATGTCTGTCTNTCTGTCTGTCTGTCTGTTTGTTTGTTTGTTTGTTTCTTTGTTTGTGTGTCTGTTTCTTTGTTTGCTAGAGGGGAATTGCCTCAAGACCGGGTCATCAGACATGCAGTGGCGATGGCTGCTATCTAGATGCTGGGTGATACTTCACTGGAAACCCATGCTTGAAGCGGAGTCTTTCCTAAATCGTCTTCTTTGATGTTTGGAAGTCTCGATTGGGATCAGCAGGGCCGCAAATCAAAGGAATGGTCTTGAGTCTTGATTTGGTTTGGCAACAACAAGCCGCTCAGCCCCGCAAATGATGGCCAGTATTGGCGAAACATGAATCAAAGAAACTATCAACATTGCCAGAGTGGTCATGTGGGATTTCTGCAGATGTCGTACAGGAACTTTCCTAACCTTCCTCAACTCCAAGTCCCAGCTGCGTGAAATGGTGGAAACTCACCTGACTGGACAGGTGCGCCAGCAACGGTGGGAGCCCGCCCTGAAAACAGTATATAACATGGAAAGCCAAGTGGTCAGTTCCATGTGATAACAATCTGATTACCTATAAAAATGGTGATTTTCCATAGTTATGTCAGCGTACCAGAGGGTGACATATGTTTAACATGGCACCTGAAAAAAATCGCGAAGCCGCTAGTATACGCTAGTGCTGCTATTGTCGAGACAGGCTCGCACGCTTGGTGGAGCGGCCTCCGCTGAAGACGTGGATGTGTCCGACCTCCTGCGGAAAGTGCCTTGCAACTACTAGGGTCGGAGGGGTCAACCCACCGGGTGAGAGGAAGGATGAACGGTTCAAACCCAAAAATGATGCGCCTTTTGTGTGTCCATAGTGACACTATATATCCACAAGATTCCACAAGTTTTAGCAAACCTATGAGTCTCGGGTCAAGTGTCCATACTCAAGGGATGGGGTACCCCACGAGATGGTGCCTCCCCAGTGATAGGTTGGTTTAAAAAAAAATCAACAAACTGTAAATAGATATCTCCAATAAGTTACCAAGTTCTAAACCATTTTAGCTATCATAAATCAGCTATAAATCCTCTTCAATCCCCCTTTTCCTCGGTTCAATCATCATTTTCCGATGGTTTCCATCGTTGCAGCTGGACCTCCCAACCCGCAAACCGTCGCAGGCGGATGAGGCCTTGATGGAGCTGCGTCCCAGCAGTTCAGTGCTGGACCTGCAGCTCTTGGCGCAGCTGGAGGAACGCTTGAGGCGCGCGGCCTTGCCATCGCTAGATGGTTATGAACTAAGGAGTTATACCACCTCGTTGTTGGGGATTGTGAACTAGCCATAACTAACCCATTTTTTGGGATTGTTGGGGAAGCCTAGTTGATTATATATAGGGAATTAATAGAACTGAGTATTTGGTAAGACTAACCAACAATAGGAAGATTTGCTTACAGATAATAGTGGGTTCTCGTATGATTGGTGGTAGAACTAAGGAGTTCTACCACCCGGTTATTCGGGAATATGAACTGACGTATATTTGCTCACATGATAGATTGCCCCAAATTGAATAGATCCAATACTCAACCAGGGTTTCGTTGGGGCGGTCTCCTAGTACTCTGGTTATCACCGTGGGTGGGGTTTCCTTAGCATAATATATACATATCTATATCTATATATATATATATACATACATATAAATGTAACAACCCCAAAAAAAGGCGAAAAGGCGGGTGGGTGTCCCAGGGAGTGTACCATCTACTAGCCAACTAGAATTACCCGCAAACACCCCGTGTCGCCCACACCCTTTTGGGGCACATCTTGGGTTTAGGGTTTAAGGTTTTTAGGATTTAGGGTTTTCTTGCGTAAGGGTCTAGGGTTTTAGGGTTTTAGAGTTTAGGGATTCATGATGATCATGATCATATGATGATCATTGTGATGATGATGTACAAGGGGCCCGCACAGGTCCCAATGCTGTGCGCTGTAAGATAGGACGTACAAGTGACGAAGTTGCTCAAAAGTCCCACAAATACCACGTTATTTGGCTTCCCGAGACATTGCTGCGGAGAGGCGTGGGCAACACGGGGTGTTTGGCCGTAAAGTTACTATATCCCATTCATGGTTAGTAAAATCTCCATTTTTAGTGGCTTCATCATGGTTCATCCCAATCTTCACGCTTCAAATCACTATTTTGATGGTCAAGTCAGGTTTCAAAGTCAATTCATCCAAAAACAATAACCCAAAGTAATATAAGTAAGTAATACATGGTTTGTACTAGTAGATGGTACTCCATATCCTTACTCCCAAAAGATAGAGCACAACAACAACATATATCATTTCCAGAGTTATATAATTACATAATTGTCAGGCTTAGATGTTACCAACTTCTGGATCTCATTCTTTGGGTTGAACCCCCCCATCTCAATCCCACTCCAGGTGTCCCGGTCTCTCAATGCGCTTGGGCGAGCTGGCACGGCAACGCGTCTCAACACGGGAACCGGGCACCTGGGGCAGTGGCTGGGCCATGCGCGTGCAGGACAGCAGGTTGCGGCAGGTGGGGGGGTTACCATGCAGGCAATTGTGGGAAAGCCCAGATTTTCACATTATTGGTAATGTTTCATTGTACTTTTTTTTGTGGGGGGGGGTTTCGAGTAAACACTTACTGTAATTATATAGTAGTCATTTGTGTTCTAATGAATTGGGTTTGCCAACTGTTAGCATGCAGTGTGGGGCTCGNTCGAGTAAACACTTACTGTAATTATATAGTAGTCATTTGTGTTCTAATGAATTGGGTTTGCCAACTGTTAGCATGCAGTGTGGGGCTCGAATGGGGTTGCAGTGAATCTATGGAATCTATGGCCACTTTATCCTGCCAAATGGATGGTAATCCCAAACAAACATGGTGGAATGTCAACCAACTCTGATCTGGGACTGGCCCATCAAAGGGCTGGAAGCTGCTCTGCCAACACATGTGATAATGGAAACAACTAGCTTTCCTTGCTAAACTGCTCTAGCAGACGTCTTCAACCAAGTCTTTTGTTTCCCATCTGTGTCTGCAAATGACATTCTTCATGTTTCTTACTTGGCAAGCCTTGGCAAATGCTGGGGTCATGTGCTAAATATACTTCCACTAACTACCCGTCTGGGTAATGAATGCTAGGTAGCTACAAGTTTCACCATCGTTTTGTGTTTTGCGCGAGCAGGACGTAAAGGCTTTCGACTTGTTGCAGAGCCACGCCAACTTCATTTCCAGCAGCTGTGGTTCTGAGGTACCCTGTGAGGTGAAAAACTTTGGGTGATGAACATCGACAACTACCAGTTGTGTTGCAGTGAACCCCTATGGCATAGCCGTATCCAATGAAATTCTTTTTTTACAGGGTTGGTCCTGTCTCACTTTTAAGTATCATTTTCGCTGGAATTTTAGGAGGAAGATAGTAAAAGACCAAAAAGAAATTGTGTCATTACGTGCATGTGCATATGCATGTGCATTTATATAATATGTATAGTTAGTATGCAAAAGTGAGCATCTTACCCGAAAAACGCATCATCCCCGGAATGATGGGCCCTGCTCCCATTGAAATGGTAGAAGAGCAAACAACCTAAATCTATAGCCAACTTCTTTGTATCTATCAATGTATATTATGCAATTCATTGAGTGATTTTTTGATCCACTAGTGATTGATTGATCCATTCCTTACTGGATTTTTCCATTATTCATTTATTCATTTCATCATTTTTTTTTAAAGGTCTTTAGCATTTAAAAAAACACATGCATCTATCCAATATCCATCCATCTTCAAGGTTTTTTTCCACTGAAAACTCCTTAGGGGCGCCCACAGTTCGCTCCAGGTGGCCTATCAGCACCACTTCGGCCTCGGCGCCGGCGGTGCTTTCGCCCTGGGCCTCCCGCCCCAACGGGTCCCCGTGGCGTCCACCGAAAGCCGTGAGGGGCTGCACTTCGAAGCTGCGGTGCTCGGGCAGCTGCGCAGCAAGCGGCTGGAGGCCTCAAAGATCCGGGGAGAACTGGTGCGGAGATGGTGAGACATGGTGAAACCTCAATGCTTTTTTTTTTCCCTTGTGTGGGGGGATGGGTTTAGAAGACCAAGAAGCAGGGTTTCTGTCGAATTTTGGGGATGTGAGTCAACAAAAGTGATGTAACAAACCAAGATGGATTGAATCTGTTGGATAAGTTAGGCGGAATTTTTGACAAATCACATCCCAAAAAGGTTGAGCAGAATGGATGTGGTTTTTGGGACCGTTGGAATTTGAGTTGCCATTCTTGCTGTACAGTACGGTACCCTCTTCTTCAGCAGTTCGGGTTTGGTAGATGCAGCCTGGTCAGGTCTCGGAAAAACTGAATGGAAGCTTGGCATCCGTGGAGGCACGAGCTGCCAACCGCGCGGCTGAAGATTTAGCGCACTATTATGGCAGCCAGCTCTTCCAGGCCGGGAATGGCTGCAGCCAGTGGAAGTTGTGAACATTTTTGGAGGTTGTTTCACAATGGTATCACCACAACAGGGGTCGGAGTCAGGACTTTGGTCCAAACAAACTCTGACAGGAGGCAGAGGAGAACTATCTTCCTGGAGCAGGCAGGAAAGGGGTGGATCACTTCATTGAAAGTACATGAAATTACGCACGTGGCAGATTTTGGTTCCATTGGACATATTTTTCACAAAAGGGATTGCAAGATTCCAGCTGCTATGTTGGAAAGTGTGCTGCTCCTGGTTCTAGAGCATTTGTTTCTCCAGCCCTGTGTGGGACAACAGATTTTCTTGGCTTAGTGACTTGTTGGGATGGGCATGTCAAAAACATAACAGCAGTTGTAACAGCACTCACAAGTTCTGGCAAAAACGTGCCGGACACTCAAAACCTCGTCCATTCCAGTCACTTTCAGTCATTCTTGCTCCACTTTCCATAAAATTTCTCCCACATCTGGCATGGATACTGGGATGTGCATCCCAGTTATATAGTGGGCACTGGGCACTTCGCTCCATCTTACCATATCTTACCCCATTCAGATTGGTGGGACATAGATTCATCGATTTTCAGTGATTTAGCTTGGCTATGCTTGGCTTATGTTCACCATGTCCAAAGATGGGGTCCGCAGCATGGAGATCTCCAGCAGTACCGTTTCAGGCCGGCGGCATGCCAGCCTTCAGCAGGGCTTCGAGGCCCTGGCCCGAGTGGATTACCTGGAGGATGTGGAAACAAACACCGCATGGCAGGCCCGGAGCGCAGCTGGAGCTTGAAGATGGGGCGTATCTATAGATATAGATATATGTCTAACATGATATAGCTGAACACAGCAAAAAGCAGAATACAGCAAGACAAAAGAAGATCTATTATCTTATCTTATTTTGTGTTGTTGTCTTCCGATATGTATACACAAGTTAGAATAATATATATATATATAATATGTATATCTAAATCATTCTAAATCTATTTCTATGAATTTTATGGTTGGGATTTCAAGAGTCTTCATCTCCAGACAGATCTGAACAGTGGTTGTCAAGTTTCTTCCATTAAAATTGGCATGATGCTGATGTCGCCGGAGACCCATGAATTGCAGCTTCTTCAATGAAAATGTGCTGAATTTCCGGAGTCCAGAGTCCAAAGTGACAACCTACCAGTGACAGGTAGTCCCATTGATCAAGAACATCCTAAAACACTTTTTCCCTTCTGTATCCTTTATATGGTGAGCCGTGGGAATTCACCATGAATGGTACCCCTTTATGTGACCGGCACCACTTTTGCCAAAGAGCTGCCCATCACGAGGCCCTCTACGCGCCCAGCCTGGGGTCGCTGGAGGACTTTTTGTCTCAGCAAGCAGAGCAGCTCCACAAACGTCAATTGAGGTGCGAGGGTCGTGGACAGATGCAACCCCTGCAACTGCTGGCTAAGCATGCTAGTCAATCCACTGAAGGGATGATTCTTGTGATTTCATTAATGGAAATATCTAGAATTCATCATCTGCCCCCACCAAAAACATCTAGGATCTACTATAGAATTTTGTTGTGCCATCCGAAAAAAGCTCAAACATTGATCCCCTGAAGTTATCTAACAATAATTGAAAAACAGGTGCAGTTTCCCCACAAATCGAAGAATTGTGAAATGCGCAGAGACCTTGTCCCAAAAAAATTGGATGAAGGGAAACCCTTCCGGATCCCCTACGTTTGACTATAAAACCATGGCTTCCTGTAGATCCAACTCAATGAAACTGACTCAAAGCACTGATCCCCAAATCATTTAACAATCACTTAACACATTGGCAGCTTCTTTTTTTTGATCTAGATCTTTGAAACAAGCGCGACCCAAGTGACAAGTGACAACCAAATCACATCAAATCCCAATTGTTTCCTAGCATGTTTGGAAAACCATGGAAAACCATTGATACCTGTCATTTCACCTCAGGGTAGTGACCATGGCACATATAAAATGGTTCCCATGGCACAAAATTTACTGGGATATATATGGTACAGGTAGTGGTGCAAGGTCCGCTTAGTTCGCGAAGTTGATTTACAAGGAAGTCCACTAGGTTTCATGGTGATAACCATAACATTCATTAATGGGGTTTGAAAACCCACTTGCAACCATGGGGCAGCACCTTGTTGCTTGCCCTCCGGCAATCAAGCGTGGCTTGCTGGACAATCCCATGATTACCCTCCGGGAATCAAACGTGGCTTGCTGGACAATCCCGCCTATAAATGGAGGTTTTAACGAGAAAATCCCATTAAAATGGTGAATTTTCCATTGCCATGTTTGATTGATCTTTCCAGCCATAAACCTCCATTTGTTCAGGGTTTTTCCATGTAGATCCATCTCCCACTGTGCCACGGCAGGTTCCTGGTCTTGGCGCCCGGCTCCCTGCCCGGCATCAGCCTGGCCCCTCGCCTGGTGCGCCTGCCCTGTGACGCCTCAGTGGACGCGCTGCAGCAGGCCATTGCCGAGGGCCAGGCCAAGACAGTGGCGGCCGTGCTGACGGCGCTGGGCGTCGAGGAGCCGCAAAATGTGGAGGTGCCGCGAACGGTAGGTGATGGGCCATGGGTTGTTGGGTAACTAAGATCAATAAGGGTGAATGGATGATAATTGGGGATATAGTGGGTTGTACAGTTTATACCGATTTATTCATGGAAAACTAACTATGGAAACCTCTGGAAATCTATGGGGATCTATGGCTCGCTTCATGTGGTAAAGTCAATGGCATGAGGAACTGCCTTTTGGGGATGGTTGCAACCCCACCCGTTTATGGTAACATTGGGCATGGTTTCTGGCATTGTTTGCCACACCCAAATAATCCACAGAACGCAAGAGATTGAAAAGTAACATCTGGCTGGGCTTAAGCGGGAAAAGACTTTTCTTCACAGGCTTTGGTCTACTACTTCCGCGAGGGGCTGAAAGCGTTGAAGGAACGTGACTCGGCCGGGCAGGCGATTGTTTACTTGTAGCTTGATTTCCTGTGGCCAATGATGACCTGACCCATCAGTGGCAGCTCACACCCTTGCAAATGGATGCAAATGGTGGTATTCAAGAGACAAGTGGCCAAGCTCTTAGGACTCTTGAGGGGGATTTGGGGGGGCAGTGGCCTGGAATCCATTCTTTCCACACTGGTAAAGAAATCTTGTTTGGACATTTTGGTGGTCCAACCCCCGAAATGCTCAAACTTTTGCTGCAGCTTCTGTTGTGGATAAGTTACAACAGCTAGAGAGAAAGGTGCCAAGCCTACCAATGCAAACGATATCTACCCTCCTTGAGAGCACGAGTGGAGACCCCAATGCGCAGCAGCCAAGCCGGCTGTTGGCCGGCTGCGTGTTATGCATGTTGTGGAGTGCCCGCTTTCTCCGGGATTACTGTAGGAAAAACATGGCAACTTGCAGGTCATCAGCTAAGTTCAATAGTTGTCCTCCAGCTGCCAACCTCTTCGCCCAGGTTTCGAGTTGCAACATTCAGCGAGCGCAGTGGTCAGCAGTTTGGCTGTGGCCGTGCTGCAGTTTCTGCCCACTGGGCTGCGGCCTCATTTGGGAAAGCTAGTGGTGCTCCCTTGCCTCAAGGCGGGGTATATACGGTAGGGCAAGTGGCTCTGGTAGGCTTGATCCACCAGAAAAGATCCAAAGTCAGATCAAGCCAAGCCCACCTTATGGCATAGCTAGGTTTCCCCGGGACTTCCCGCCAGGAGGAGGTGGCCTGGTCGGAGGAATGCCGCAGCGCAGCAAGCCGCCTGGGCTGCAGCAGTATGCTCCTGGCCTTGGGGCAGCTGTGGGACGTGCGCTGCTGGACCTCTGAGCCTTGGGCCACTCCGATGCCAAGGGGATCACCATTTCGATTCAGCACCATCTGGAGTACCCTTGATATTGACCCCGACTTTTTAGTGGAGCCCCATGAATGCGGCAACATTTTTGAAGGTTTACTTTTTTTTTGATGGTAAAAAGTAGGGGCAGTACGGGGATTATCTCGTTTCTTTAATCCAGTTCTTCAAAATTCATGTTCATTTTGCCACACCTAGGACATGCCATCGCAGACCCAAAGCGGCGAGCTTCACTTCTTGAGCGCCTTGGGCATTTCCCCCGCGGCCGCAGTGGCGGGGACTCTCAATGGCGGTCCCGCAATCGCGGCTTCAAAAGCGGTGGCGAAGAAACGCCAGGAGGAGACAGAAGAGAAGGCGGAAGTGGTGCAAGCAGCCCAGATTGTACTGGTGGGATGTGTTTTGTTGGGAGAATTGTGGGATCCACAATAAACTGTTGGTGGGAGATATGGCAATTGGCAATATATCATCACCATTGGGATGGCTATTGGGATAACTATGATGTTTCGGATGATTTGTTGTCCCAATTCTCAACCATTTGGGGGCCATGATAAATCATAGTATGTGGGGGGATGCTCGATACTAAACTACAGCGTGGAGTTCTTCAATCACGCTGTTGAATTGTAGCAATCATCAGGCTTTGATATGAATACAGATCGAGACTGGATAGTATGGGCTTTACCCACCAGTAAACTAACATAGCTATGGAAAATCACCATTTTCAATGGGAAAATCCACTATAGATGGCCATTTTCAATAGCAAACTGTTAGTTTACCAGAGGGTAAGTCCTGAACATGCGGAGGGTTTCAATGATCCAAGGAGTCGATTTTCTTCCGCACTCCCTGCCCTCTGAGTGCTAGTCCTTTTGCCTCACCGCTCAGGAAATTTGGACACCTTCGGCCGCGGAGAAAATTTTGACTCCCACAGCGCTGGAGGCTGGGCATGGCTGGGCTGCTGAAACTGAGAGACGCCTTTGCTCCTCAGTGACTGTTGAAGGTTCCGAAGGTTTCTTTCTCGAAGAATGGAATGAATTGAATGAATTGGATAGATGGAGCATCAAAGAGTACATTTGAATGAATTGGAGGGTCCAAGGATTCTTGTCTCATATGTCACTCGTGGCGCAGCATGCCGATTCACCGCTTCCATTGTTTCCCCTGTAAGGACACTGAGAAGGTGGCCATTCTGCGGAAGATCCGTCAGGACTTCTGCCTGGATTCGGCTGACGCAGCCCAGTTGCAGCGCAACTTGGGCGGCGCATTGAAGCGCCTAGGCGAGGACTTGTACCGCGAGCAGCACCACTTCGTCTTCGAGCTGCTGCAGAATGGGGATGACAACAAGTACCCGGAAAAGGAGATCCCCTGCTACAAGCTGATACTCAGTCACTTGGAAAGTTCAGGGCTGCTTCAGTTCTTATCTGTCCGATTTTTGGGGGAGGGGTTCAGGTTTTTGGGCCAGGTGGGACGGCTTCCCCCAGGAAGGACTCCTCATCCTGAGGCGAAAACATGCTGGTGGCACTCTCCAACGAAGTTGGCTTTGAACAGGCGCCTGCAGATGGTGGATTTGGGGAGGCCATGGAGGTCATGGGTAGCCATTCAGATGAGGGGGCAAAAAAACAATCGCATACAGATGCATACAGCATACCGAACCGGCTAAGTTGTTGAGTGCTTTTCGGTGTCTCCCCAGCTACAAGACCCGGTATTGTCTATCCATCCCCATGATTACCATAGTATTTGCAGTCAAGGGCTGGACTTGAGCAGACCACAGCAGTACCCCTTTCAGAGGCCAACGTGGAGTCGTTGTGCAGCGTGGATTCGTCGACCAAACCGCAGCTGTCGGATGGTGCAGAGCGGATAGGCAGCTGCAGAATGTTGTGGATTTCGGAAGACTTGCCATTAGAATCACATAGAAAGAGCCATGCAATGCAAGTGTGCGCCGGTGTGCATGTCAATTCATGATTGATGTATGATTTTCTAATGTCAGTTTAACCACCTTTGGATCGATTGCCAGGAAGGCCAGGAAGGAAGGGGATCGGCTTCAAGTCGGCTTCTTGGATCTTTAAAGACCCATCCATCATCACGCGAAACTCGTCAGACTACTTTTCCAACTTTACTTTGCACACATAAACACTAGTTATATAATAGTGCATTATGTAATATGATATTTTATCCGACTGCATGTGCATATATACATTTGTATACATATATGTAAATCATTCTGTATCTACCCTTTTGTTGAAAGAAAAACACATGAGGACACATCCAAGGTTTTCAAGATCACCGACACGCCCATCATTCATAGTGCTGGCTGGCACTTCCGCTTCAATGCTGGCTTGAAGCTGCCGACGGTCAATATCAAGGACGGTAAACACAGGGAATCTAACCTGGCTGAATGGAAAATCCATACTGAAACGATGGGAAAACATAGGAAGATCAGATGCATACAGATCATGAGGATTTTCCAGCACGCCACGCTCGCGGCAAGGTGCCTGAAGGTGCAGCATGACATGGGGATATTCACAGTAACCGTGTGGGAGATGATGTGCGTGATAAGGAGTCTGGCATTCTAAGGCTCTAAGGTGACATGTGCTCATTGGTATTGAGAAGGGTGGCCATGCAGCTGCATTTCCAATGTTAGATTTTTTCTGCCCAATCATGGGACGATCCCAACTGGCTCATGTCATTTGTCATTCCTGGTCAATCTTCACCTTTTTTTATGTGGGGCTGACATTGAAAATGAGTGGCTCAGCCACCAACTTCTTGATACAGGGAGTCTTTATTTTTTCACCATTTTTCTACGGTACACATCCCTTTTTTGGAAGTCCAATAGCGGTTGGTTCAGCTTCCCGAACAAGTGATGTTCGGTGCTTGGCTTCATTGCCATCCCCTAAAAGGAGCTGGGCTACATCGTGTCCGAGGAAGTGGCCGAGTCGGATAGGAAGTTCCCCCACTGGACCACCGAAATCCGACTGCCGTTCAAACAGGAGCTGGGAAACGATGAGAAGGCTCTGCCTCAATTCTCCAGGGTGACTGGATTTGGTCTCAGTTTGATTTGGGAGGCAAATGACATCCTCAAGACAGATATCCCTCCCACTGTCGGTTGGAGAGGAACATATGGCCTCCGACTCATTTCTTAAAATCGACACGAATCGAGGCTCAGATGGGTAACATGGTAAGATTGGTCCGGCCAGGCACTTTTGATCGAGGACTACGTTGAGGTTGAGTATGCTGACCATTCCAGTTGGTTACTGATGAATGAAATCATGGGCATGACAATTTGTGAGCCGCCATGAGCCAAGCAATTGGGGGGTCATATAATATTGCATCATCCCAAACCAGGGTGTATGTATATGTATATATCATATATCTATATACTCAAAAATAAACCACAAACTTCGGACTTCGGGTGGGTTGATCACGAAATGGCATGGGTGCGCAGTGGAGGGGACTTGAGAGCCATTGTAAAACCGTTTGACAAGTAGGACGATCACCATGTCCCTAAGAATGGTTGGGGATTTGATGTCTTGGCGTTTGACATTTGAGGGCAGGGGCAGTGGGCCCCATGTCCAAGTTCAAAAGAGACATCTATTTCATGTAGTTTTCCCTACATTGGTTTAAGCGAAGATTTTCAGGAAACCTCTATATACCCTTCGGTAATCAAACATGGCAATGGGACATCTTTTCATCGGAGGATGATTTATGAATATGAGATTTCTTATTGCCATGTTGGATCACCAGAGGGCATATTTTCAGACTGAAATCCAGGGTGTCCTTCATATTTTCCATTAAAATCTGAAGCCAATCCATTGAAACTCCACATGCACAGCATATCTAACCCCGCTGTTTGAACATAAGGTACCCCAAAATTCACATTTTCATACACACTTTTTTGATCTTTTTGGAGGGGTTATTCCATTGTATCTCATTTCATCCCATTATATTAGATGGGAATATATTATTATTCCCATCATCATTGGTTTTGTACAACCTTTTTTCTTGTTGGTTAAATCGTTCAGCAATCCATTTTCAACCCCCATCCCTGGTTCCAGGTGCCTGGTGCTTCAGCAGTGCGACTCCTCCAAGATCTCCATGGACGACCGGCCCCTGGTCTCGCCCAGCGGACGCTGCCTGCGTTCCACGGATCTGTGCCCGGTGCAGCGCTATGGGGAGGTGGACTGGAGGCGTGGGGGGTGGTGCACATTGGGGGTTTCTGAAGTCACCATGGGGTTCAATGCGAAATTGATCTGATTTTGTCTAATTTTGGATGATTTCGGGTTCGGGGTGTCCCTTGTTTTAGGAAACCTGTGCTGCATGATGGGCTAGAGCTTCTAGAAACTGGTTGAATGGTCGAAAATTCAATTTTTGAGTTCAAATGTGGTGAAGTGCCAGGTATTTGGGCTGCCCCAATCACTGAACACAACATGAAAAGACATGCGGAGGCAAATGGGGTTGCAAGTGTTCCAAGCCTTGAGCGCTCCAATCTCTGCAAAGATGTTTGCAAATGGGATCCTCAATCCCCTAATCACCATGGTGATTGATTTATACCAATGAGATGGTGTGAAATGATTCAGTTATCAGTGGGAGCAGGGCGAATTGCGGGGATGAAGGTCCCAGAAACATGTACATGAATGGGGTTTAGATGTGAACTTTTGAGCCAGGTCGGAAGTTTGTGGAGGGGGGAAGAACCTTGTCACCTGTGAACTTTGATCAATGAAAGTTCCCCCATCTCAGTTTTTTGCTGAAGCGAGTGGACGCCAAGTTCAAACCAGCTTTACTGCAGGCTCGTTCAGATCAGTGTCAGTGACGGCGAGGTACGGAATTGGTCACTGGGGCAGCAGGTGGAGACAAAAATAGCAGCTTTAACATGCTCTATGATTCTCTATGATCTATCAGAAGAAACGAATTCATTGCCATGCTGCTCTTGCACACTCTCTTCGCTTTGTAAGGCTTGTCCCTGGAATCCTTGCAGGATGCCCCAACGGGCCTGAAACCACCGAGGCTATGCGTGGAGGGAGCCTTTCCCTTCAGCAAGAAAGACCCCAAGATGGTGAAGCTCAAGATCTCGTTTCCGCTGCCGGTGCCGTGGGGTGATGGGCCGAGATGTCAAAGATCCAGAAGAACTACAAGCGGGTCCTGGTGATTTTAAGCATTGGCCTTCCAAGTTTTGGCAGATTTCAAGTTTCAAGTTTGACCCACAGATAGATGACGTAAGATGAAAGGATTGGCAAAATAACCAATTTGGCACTCTGCGTCAGGCTATATAACAATCAACACATTTAGTTGGTACCTACACGGTTTGGAGGATTTTCCATTGCTAGATGTTTCAAAGTGGGAAGGCCATCAACAGGGGTGGCATTTGTGATTCCACCCGCCCACTAACCAATCACTAGCTCATCACGAACCAGATGTTGGGGCCCATGGCCAGGTGTCAGGAAGCCTATTGGAGTGGCAGAAGGCCAGAGGGGAAATTGGTGCATCATCTATAGGTTTCTGAGATATTTGCCAGCAAACCACAGGGCAGCACCGAAAAACCAGACTGTATGAGAGATTATGAAAAAGCGGATTGGGCGAGCGATTTCAGACATGTGTCAGTTTCGCTGTCCCCACTTGACATGATGATTTTTTTTTTGCATGGAAGCCAACGGCCAGTATTTGAGCGCCCCGCAGCAGCAGGAAGAACCGACTCCACAGCAGACCTTCTGCTATTTGCCCCTCCGCTCCTTCGGATGGCGTGTGGTGCTTCATGCCAACTTCAACGTCACAGCCTCCAGGAGCAGTTTGGGCCATTGTGGGGGGGCTGTGCGGTTCCCAAAGACACTGTCACACCATCAACTTGCAGGCAGGATGCTTTTTCCTGCCCCGGCAGGAACGAGTTGCACTGCAGCGCATGGAATCGCAAGATCAAGGAACTGTTGCCCAAGATGATGTGTTGGTGCCAGCGCATCATCCAGGACAAGTAAACACGTGGTGCTGCTGATGGTGGTCCATCGTTTTTGGCGAGCTGTCGGGTGGGGAGTTTATATGTTTCTACCTGTGACGATGCGGAAACCTGATCAAGTTTGGGTTGGACCCACCCCAACACGTCAACAGATGTCAACATCGTGCTCGGATCCTGATTGACAATTTGGAGCAGAAATCTAAATAGACAGCTCCGGAAAAGACAACAGCAAATGTCATTTTTTTTCATATTTTTTTCCATCTGGCTGTTGCTCCCATCCTTCTTGAAATCCACACAATCCACCTTGCCAGGTTTTACATGGTTTCACCTTGGACTTCACCGTGCCCCAAACCCACATTTTGCGGCTCTGATAGCCATCCATACAGGAGAAGCTAATGCCTTTGGGATCCGCTGGGCCCTTCAGCCCCCCGCCCTGGTTGAAGCCAACTCCAGTGCTGGATGAAACGCGGCCGCCGCGCACGGTGCCCTATGGCTATTTTCTGCGCTTCATGCCTGTGCCGCTGGGCCAAGAACGAGTGAAGATGGGTGCGTTTGTAGCTACAACTTGGGGGTGTGATTTCCATTGACATCCCCTTATATATCTTGATATAGTTTAAAAAAAAAACTAGGGGATCGGAGCGCCGGTTGGCCATGCTCCGGGTCAAGCCTCTAGTAGTTTCTTGCAACTTCACCTGGCACAGGTAAGCCAAATTAACTAGAACATATAGATTGATTGACCATGATTGACCCATGGAAGCCGAAGATGGAGAGTTCCCATCAAGCGAGGTGAAATGACGGCCGCTTAGAATGCTCGAAAAACATAGAAAACACCAATCGTCACGACATCGCCACTCACGCCATGTTCGTTGTGAGATCCACCAGCCTGATCCAGAAGCCGAGAACTGAGGCATGGAGATTTGGGTGCTGGCGCTTCCGCCGGTGACTTCTTCGCAGGAACCGAGACGAAGATTTGGCACCAGCTAAAGGAGGAGAAGTGCGTCCTGTGAACCGACTCTGATTCAAATGGGAAAGGCGGGTGCTCTCTGTTCTGAAGGGCAAACATCAACATGTCCCACTGCGCTTGCAGAGAATCACATGCACACACACACACATATTTATACAATATATATGTACATATACAGTAAATGAAAATCCACAGTTCACAGTATAGTATATTTGTACACATTTGCATGCAAATACGCAGTATAAACCAAACATTGCCAAACCTTACACATTGAGGGTGCTCAGTTCTTCAATGGTGCGTTCCGTTCGGGCGGGGCAGTTGAGAGCTGTTGGGTGAACAAGCTCAGGTCTGCGGAAGGATGTTGGATGGAGCCTTGCTACATTTTTCAAGCACCCGAAGTCATGAAGAAGGCCGGGAGCCACGGATTCCGCAAGCGGAACATGCAATGGCTACGCCAGTACTGTCTTGTTTAATGGCTTGCAACTGGGTTGATACACATGTTTAAAACGCCGTTCCATTGGTAGATACCTTGTTCTTTTGCGATTCAAATCGCAATTTAGTGATTGATACAGGCCCAGCCCATCACTGTGTGAGTGAGATTCCTTCTGGGTGGCGATTTGGGGCGCAACTTGCTGACCCAAAGACCAAGTGAGGAACCCATCGATTTTGGCCAGTAGTTTTGATATAGTAGTGTTGGCAAATATTATTGGCCACTTTTGATGACTCTTTAATTAAAGTTCTTTTGGGCACCATGGGCCATCCAATTCTGCCACATTCCGGTGCCGGGTGCTCACCATATGACCTGGTGCTCCCAAGAAACCATCGAACGTCAGGTAATCGCGCCCGAAATCTTGGCAAAGTTCCATAATGGCCTTTGTTGCGTGTTCAAAGGGGATGGTGGATGGGTAATCCGACTGATGTCTAGGAATACACTGTCGTACACGGTCTAAAAATCAGCGGTTTTCGACCTTTAGTTTGGAATTTTGGAATGGGAAAAATGCTGATCCATTTTTGCCATACATCCTTTGAAACACGGAATTTGAGCAACCAACATGATGAACACCTCCAGTAGATGAGTACCACCCAGAAGTGAATAGGTGGACACCCTCATTACAAAGCAAACGCAACCTATTGTGAATTATGGGATATTCGTTCAAGCGACTTCACGCCTTCGCTTGTTTAACGCACTGATCGGACATGGCCCCCAAACGTGATGGCCGCCATGGCCTAGGTTTAGGATGACTTTGCCAGACCACATATTGCGTAGCGATCTAAGGCATCAACTGCTGACCTATCTCTGCAAGTCTGTGCATGTACTGTATATGTAATTTATGGATGTATGTATTGAAATAGACAAGTGTGTATACACACAAATAATAAATCAATAGATAAATAATTAAATAAATAAATAAACGGATAAATTAGATCAATAAAAAGTAAAGTAAATGAATAAACAGATAAATAGATGAACAAATAAATAGATAGAAAAATAAATAGATACATAAATGAATAAATAAATAAATAAATAAATATAAATAAATATAAATAAATAAATATAAATAAATATAAATAAATATAAACAAATAAATAAATAAATAAATAAATAAATATATATATATATATGCCTGCTGAATGTTCGATTGCCATGTTGGTTCACTGGGATGGGATTCTGTGCCGTTTGTGCCGTCTGACTGTCGGAATGATGGTCCAAGTGCCCTATAGGCCACCACAGGGGCTTAGCTTTCCACAGGCCAGTTCTAAACGGCTCCTGGCGAATGATCTTTGGGTTTTGGGGATTTTGTTTGGGCCGTCTTCTGGCAGCTCACTTTTTTGATGCCCAGGCTACATGCATTCGGACTTTGGAACAGGCCTCTCCTCGAAGACATTTCAGCACCTGGGAGTCAGGCCGGGTGGGAGTTGTACTTGGCACTTGTCATGAAACCGCTTGGCTTAGCATTGCAGCTCCACAATGGGAACAAACATTTGATGTCTGCCTCGGTCAGAGGTTTTGGTGGAAGATTTTAGGCATGTCGCTTGATCCACAGATGATGATCAATGGATAAACCGATTGCCGTCCATTGATGCGATTCTCCATGGCATGTTTAGCCACAAGTGGAGCCATCCTTGGCAGGACGCCAGGTTCCGCCTTGGACGTCCTTCTAACGGTGCTCACTGCCATGGTGGGAACCCCCGAGGGCAACGAGTTCTTGTCGGTGAGCTTCGTACGACAAGTCCTGGCGCTGTGCTACAGCTTGATGTGGGGCGGCCATCAGGCGAGGTGCCAATCACCTTGTGGTTTAAGTATTGGATCATGAAGATCGGTTGCATATAGGGGATATTTCATGGGGGGAACTGATTATGAGATGGGCCATGTGATTGCGCATGGAGAGAAACGGTTGTATCATGTTGTATCAAATTTTAGTGTGTTCCACCATGGCTTCACATCCCATAAGTTGAGTTTGGTGTTGAGATAACGGCACTCAGATTCATCAGACACCAATCTTTCTGCATCCAACCATTTTTGATTCCTCAGATGAGTGTCCAACACCATCCTCATGTTTGTTCTTTCCACATTTTCCTTGCTTACTGCAACTGCACCTTGAACTTTCAGATCCATCTCCCGTGGACGGCCCCCAAGAGCCGAAGCAGGACGAGGTGCCGGTGAACGACTCAGTGCAACGCCTGGAGAAGCTGAAGAAGTTGCGGCTGCTGCCACTGCAACGTGGCGCGTGCGCGACGCGGGGCCCACCGGGCCTGGTGGACGACGCCCAGGGTGCGGAGCGCGGGGCGGTGGCGGAGGAGGGGCTGTGACTTGGCGCTTGAGGAACGAAGATGGGTGATTGACTTTAGGACATGGATACAAAATGATACAAACATATATATATATATATACATATATATATATATGTATACATATGTGCAAACATTCACGAAAAGTAGGGATTGAAGATATTGAAACAACATATATGGGGGGTTCAAGGTGGTAATGGTCATCCAACTGTTGGTTCCTGACCCCAATGCCATGTGACATAGCGCCTCAAAAGCGCCGGGTGCACCTGGAAGTGGCCTGAGGTTCTTACCCGACAGAATCCAGCAAAGCTTTCCGCAGCCTTTGTTGGATTGCTAGGATCTGAAGATCGTCTCCCCCGAACTCTTTGAGGGGACGGACTCCCGGCCGCAGGGAGTCCTGATGTTTCTAGTTTTGTTCCATGGGTGGAGGTCTGAATGTCACCTTGAAGCACCTCAAAGCGCTGGTTGAATTGGTGGGGGAAGGCCCAAAGAGGTTGCGAGTTTTGCTCTTGACTATAGGAAACCTGTAGTAGAAACACGTAGGACATAGAGGATGCATTGCCCGAGAATGGCACTTGGGCAGGAGCACGTTTGAACTCGTATCTCAAAAACCATCGTTGCAGTTGCAAAACAGCTTGAACTGCACTATCAGGTTAGTGGAGAGAACAGCAGTACTGTAAGTGAGTGAAAACAGACATTTGGTTGGTGGTTTAAATTGCTTCTGATTTTTGGACCGAATTTGGGCTGATGATCTGTACTGACTCGAATATAATACATGTCAAGGGAGTTGAAATATCATGAAGGACCTCTAGAACAATCATCAGGTGGCTAGAACTAGTTGCCCAAACATTCATTTGCGTTGGAGACTGTCACGCACGCATAGATATTAGATTATGGTTCACCAACCAAATATAGACTATAGATCTAAAGTATGCAGTAGTATTAATTTCGGTTCGTCCAGCAAATCTAGGCAAGTATAGACTAATGATGGCGATGGAGAGAGATAGACAATGATCAAACACTTAAGTCTACAAATAAAATATAAAAATATAATAATAGATAGTTACCCAATGTTACCCAATCATTAATCTGTGTCTACCACAAATATAGGCCATGTTTCATGCTATAGATCGCCATTTGGCCAGGACGGGCAGCTCGTTCGCCGTTTGTTGGACCACTTGGATCTGCGGCTCCTGTCGCCCGATGCCGTGGTGCTGGAGGGGGTGATGCCGTTGCTGCAGAAGTTGGGAGAAACGACGAACGGAGAACAGGTGGGGCGTGGGGAATGGCGAAGTGGTTAGGAAGTGGGTGAGATATCTGACTCAGAGATATATGATATTAGAATATATTAGATGTATATAGATAAATTTTATACATATACATATACATGCGCATATGCATACAAATGCATATAGAGAAATCACAAAATATACAGTACGTACATAAGCTTACAGTTTCATACGAATGTATTCATGCTCTATACAATGCACGCATACCTATGCGTATACATAGACATGTGCAATCTCACTGACCAATTGATGTCCGGCAATCTAACAGAGCGATGCACAATGGAAAAGGCACACAAACTGGTCCCTCGCTCACCATTTATGGCTGCCTGACATTTGTCCCATTTGAGCATCATCCTCAGTTGTTAGATCACTGACTCCGCCTGACACTGATTTTGAAGCAGTTACTCGTGCTGGTTGCTGGTACATGTTCAATCGCTGGTATGTACATGTTCGTATTTGGAATTGATGATCTCTGACAGACGCCTGGAACATTTTTGGATACTAAAGGCCCCAGTCACTTTACCAACATCTCCCGCCTCTCCTCCGCTGCAGGAGCTCCGAACCGTGTCCGTTTGCCTCGCCTACCTGGCTTCCGTTCGCATGGCGGAGTGCGCTGACGGCTGGGCGCGGAAGTTCCAACGGCAGAGTTTCCAAGATGCGTTACAGAAACTTGGCGATACCCTGAGATTAGCTGACATAGGTATGGCGAATCAATGTATATATATATATAAATAAATAAATAAATATATATATATATATAGTCTATAGTTATTTCATTGGAAAGGGATCCATAAGTTTTGGATTTTCAAGGGGTTCGACATATCTAGGTTAGTTTGCTGGGGTAAAGCCGGGAAACCCAGGAACCAGGTTCACTTGTTGTGAGTTTTGGAGGGTAAAAATTGGGTTGGACACCAGAAATGGTGGGAAATTGCGGTTGAAACTTGAACCCCATATCTGACCGGTAAATTCTCTGGTTTCCTGCAGATTTTCAGAATTTCACTGAAACCAACCAAGGATTCCCAATTTACACCAGAAACATCCGGAACCATGGGTTTGCCACCAAACCAACTGGCTTCCTATGGATCTTTCCTTGAAAGCAATGTCATCCCAGTCAGAAAGGTGGTAAATCATAATGGTAGTAACTAATAGCCCACTGAAACAGCTATGAATCTTAAAAGATCCGGATATTCCGGGAGGGTTTGCTAGCCAACTTGGTATATAGTGGGAGTTTTGGATCCCATTGAAGCATGGTGTCCGCCGAAACCGTCCAGTATGATTGTGAGCTCGAGGTGCCTGGAGGATATTGCACTTGCACCATTGTACACCATGGAAACATACAATGGTTTACAACCCATACCTCAGTCCATTCACTTCAGTTCCCCCATCAGCTCGCCCAAAAACACCAGCTCCCAACATGTTCCAACTAAGGACCTCGTTGAAGCTTCCCATCCTCTTGGAGGGCCAGCTGCAGCTGCAGCCCGTGGCCTCTGCGGCCCCCACGCTGCTGTCGAACGCCTTCCACCTGCTGCTGGCCACGGACGCGGCGCAGCGGGGGGAGAGCGACCGCGCGCGGGCGCACGAGGTGCTGGCGGAGGTGGAGACGACGGCCGCGGTGACGGCGCCGCAACTGTGGCTGGGACCATGGCGATGTCGTTGGTACAGTCCAAGGTGTAGGATGTGGACCACCACTTTTCTTTAATATTGAAACCAATATTGAACATTGAACATGGATGAAGATCTGGCAATCCATCTAGAAATAGGCGACATTCTGTTGCTATGTTTGTGTGCACGAGACATCACGAGAGTAGAGATGTGGATAACGTGGTGAAGCCAAGCCACAAACAACATATACCGAATTCACCAGAATAATGACCACAAGAAATGGGCTTGTTGTGGCCAGTTGCCACGGGTGCTTGCTGGGCCGCCTTTTTCGAAGTGGTGGACTTCAGTGATAGTGATGGGTTTCTCCTCTGAATAACTCCATCAAAGCATCCATAGTGCAATATAGTTTATATAGAATTTGTTTAATTTTGTTTGCATCATAGCTTGTGTTGGTTAGATCCCCCCATGCAACTCTCCCAATACATTTATAAGTCATGTTCATCCAATTTTTGTGTTGAAGCCCCCTGATGAAAAACCGCCTGGCAGCTGGAGTCCCGCCCAACCAGGTTGGAAGCTGCCGAGGAGATGCAGCTGCCCCCTCGGCAGCTGGCCCAATTCCTGGCGCAGCACTGCGGCGTGACCATGGGATGCTTCCCCGTGCAGCGGCTGCAGCAGAGCCAAACGGTGGGGGAGTTGGGCCGTGAGAAGCCACAGCTCAAGGAAGTGGCGGAACAACTGGCGCAGGAGGTAGCAACTTGGAAGGGCTTGGTGGTGGATGGTGGATGGGTTTTATATTGGGGGGGTTGGAATACTATATAGATCGATGATATGAACGGTGATTTTATGGGGGATCGTGTGGGTAGATGCTTGAATCGTAGGTAAAGTAACTGGTTGAACGGGGATTATTCGGGCTTGAGCTCGAAGTGGTTTTGGTCGGCATGTTTGGCAGTCGGCAGCTGCCGATAGAAACCAGCATCATCCAGCATCCTTTAAGCACCAGCAATGGCGAGCATCATGCACTGCAAACGAGGTCTGTCTTAAAACCACTGATGCATCGACCACACCGCATGATCCAAGGAAGAACCAGATTGACAGTGGGATCATCTCCAACATTACCAAACAGAATCACTATCACATTCTGATGTTCTTGTTCGACTTGACCGAAATAGCCATGACTCATGGACTCCAATAAAGATAGAAATGAATGCAGGTGGTGTCCAGGGTCCACTCCATTTGTTGCATGTCAGGACCAGTCCCTTCGAGGCCCCCCAGCTTCGCTGCTCTTGAGCCGACTGGTTCCCCCAAGTGAAACCTCGAAAACGATGGACTTTCATCTAAGGATTCCAACATCTTGGCCCAAACTGTGGACGTGGTCGACTCCGACTCTCCTGCCCTCGCGGCGGTGCTGAACAACGGAACTGACGTCCGCGGATTGCTGGTGGCCTCCTATGTGGTGGAGTTACGCGACCATCTCACAGCCAGCCTCACCTTGAAAGCCACAACCAAGAACTGTCCATCATCCATTGCAGCCTCTTGACTTCGGGAAAAATGAAGGGCACTGAAGCAAGCTTCTTGTGGCTGGTGTGGTATCAACTCCTACAAATTTGGATTTGACACATCCATCCGATGCCAAGCTCCGAGGCCCTCTTGAGGAATTCCTCCTGGGTGCTGGGCAGTGGCAGGAGCTGCAAGCCCTGCCATGCGCGGTTCCTCTGGGAGGATGGACAGATACCTTCCCTGGAGTCGAAGTTGACCCCGCCAGAGGTCAAGAGGTTTTTGGAGATGTCCTCCTTTTTTCTTGTTGGGGGGAAGTGGTTGAAGATCGACTTGTCGATTCTCTTAACGCATCTCCAAAAGAGGCAGAAATCAGAATTTCAAGGATGGATTTGAGATGTGGAGAGGTGAAAAGCTTCAAGACTCACTTGCCAACATAGAGCCTGAAAGCGAGTTTGGGATGTTGTTCCTAAAAATTAGTGTAGGAAGATAGGAAAGGCATGCCATGCTTCAAGATTTCCACTGCGTCCCGAAATGGGATAAAGGGAACATGTATGAACCCCCCAAAAACGATGCATTTGTCAGACACATCCCCAAAGCATGGTGAAACACATGTTTCAAACATAGGTGGCTTCCCTCCCTCTGTCCGTCACCCGTTGTGACCGACAGAATCGCTGCCTCCCAGGTGAGGCACCCTGCTGTCAGCTGAGCTTCCGTGAAATGTTGAAGCAGCTGGGTGCGCAGCAACTTTCTGCCAAGGTGTGGGGGGAGCTGGGGAATGGCAGGAAGCACCCATAGCCATCCATAGCCTGTGAATAAGTGCCATTCAAACAAATAGATGAATGGTAATTATGCATAATTAGCTGGTCGGTGAACGGGGTCAATGTTCAGCCAGACATGGAGCAAACGTTTGAGATCGAACTAAAACAAAGCTTTTTGGCAGTGGACTAAGGTTGGCCACTATCCTAGTGGCTCATGCAAAGACATAAATGTGCAAGATATCACAAGACAAGATGTTCACTGCCAGTTCACTGCACATAGATTATCATAGATTGCAGATCAACCTGAGACTAGGGAGTGAAATTCCGAGAGTTGGGAATCATTCTTTAATTCTAATGAGGATAGGGGCGCCTTTCAATAGGGCAGGGATACTATTAACTTAATTTCCGATGTCAGATTAACATTCAAAAACATTCCGAGAGAAAAACCTTCTACTTCTAATATGAGTTTGGTGTTTTTTTTGGTATGAGTTTTGGAATGATTCAGATTTTTTTCGAATTTTAGGCTTTGGAATTCTTGGATTTTGGAATCGTCTGGAATCTTTTGGAATGATTTGTTTTTTTGAATGTTTTTTTTTAAATGATTTGGATTTTTTGGGAATGATTTTTTTTTTAATGATTTGTTTTCTTTGGAATGTTTTTTCCCTGTGAATGATTTGGATTGAATTTTTGGAACGATTTGATTTTTTGGGAATGATTCGGTACTTTTGGGCTAGTGTTTTCTTGGAATTTTCTGGAATGTTTTGGAAGTTTTTCGAATGTTTGGAATGTTTTGGAAGTTTTTCGAGTGATTTGGGGTATGTTTTGGCCGTTTTCCTAATTTTTCAGAATGTCAGCGTGTCAGGGCAACTTCATTGAATAGTAGCCCTTTTGAATAGTAACCCTGGGGTTATGAGTGAATCATGCCACTTTGTTTGGCAGGGCAGGCCCGCAAATTGTCCATGTACATTCCTAGATGCCAAACGCCAAGTTGCTCGAGAGGATGTTCTTGAACTGCTTCGGGACTGGTCAACAACAAAGTCAGGGACCAAGGGGCCACTGGGGAATGGAGCTCTAGGGGCTGCGTGTGGTGTAGACATGTGAAGACTAGCTGATACATAGCTGATACTAGTTGTCCCAGGATGTGCTCCTTGTTGACACAGCTTCACGTCATCAGCACGTATCAATCAACCCTTGCAGTGAGTCGAAGCGGCTCAGAAAGAAAATGCATTGTCGAACTGCCTCATTCCAGCCGAATCCGTTTCACTATAGTGAAGGGGCCGCTTTTTTTGAAAAGACATCTTCGACGCCCCTTACATNAGAAAATGCATTGTCGAACTGCCTCATTCCAGCCGAATCCGTTTCACTATAGTGAAGGGGCCGCTTTTTTTGAAAAGACATCTTCGACGCCCCTTACATCGTAAGCAGCTTCAGATGATTCCAACTGATTCCATTCTCAAATATACTTCAACATCAATCAGCGCTTTGAATGGGGAATTTTTCCTCATACCCTCTTGTAATTTCGCATAGCCATGGTGGAAGGTGACCATTTTACCTAGGTAAATCGGTAAATCATCATAAAATATCTATAAATTGGCCATTTCCCACGAGTAGCAGAAGGTATGCCCAACGCCAGCCTCGGCTTCTGCTAAGGTTGGACAGCACAGAGGGGGAGATGACCAGCGCCTATCAGAGCCTCCACTTGCTNGAGTAGCAGAAGGTATGCCCAACGCCAGCCTCGGCTTCTGCTAAGGTTGGACAGCACAGAGGGGGAGATGACCAGCGCCTATCAGAGCCTCCACTTGCTTCAGCAACATCGCAGATGTCTGGAAGTGGAAGCAGCCTTCAAGGACTGCCAGGGTATGGGTTGCGGAGAATTTGCTGCCAAAAAAAGGAATGTTTACCTGGCTTAACCACCAAAAACTAAGACTTGAGATGATCTTCAGTACTCAACATGAAGATTCAATCCCCAAAGAAGATAGTNCCAAAAAAAGGAATGTTTACCTGGCTTAACCACCAAAAACTAAGACTTGAGATGATCTTCAGTACTCAACATGAAGATTCAATCCCCAAAGAAGATAGTGAATGGATCGAGTTGAGGGCATGTGATTTTGCAGGAAACCATGTTTTTGGAGCTGGGATTGAGGATCCGGCAGGTCCACAGAATTTTGCTGGTGCTAGCCAGCCCTTCGCTTACATCAGGCCATTTCGACCGATCTTGGGGTTTGTGGGCGGTGACGGGTGAGCCGCAGCTTTTTGTGGGACTCTCAGCTCTTGGCCCCAAAGTGGAATCCTATTCCGCGATGTCCTCCAGTCCCTGGAGCAGGACCAAGATGAGAAATTGATCTTTGTGCCGAATGAGACCAAACTCACCAAGCTTCTTGGCCCAATGGTTCAGACAGGCGAAATTGTCAAGACATGACCTTGGCCATACCTTGGTTGCCTTTCTCTTTCTTTTTCAAGAGACTTGGAATGGGCATCCCCTCTTGTGCAGACCTGCAAAGGAAGTCACACTTGCAAAGCAGCAACGTGTACCGCGGCAAGTGGGTCTCTCCATCCGCATGCTGTGTAATGGAGGCCAGGTGGCTTGGGTTGTGGTTAGGCGACATGGGGTGGCATAATTTTAAATAGTGAAATAGTGGCCGTTCACCACCCCAAATGGATGAAATGTCAGTGGATGTCAGCGGCAAAAATGAGAGGAAGAGAGAGAGAGAGAGAGCCCAGGAGTCAATATGACCTGAATATGACCTCAATACGTGTTGACTTATGTGGCATGGTATTCTTCAAACAAGGTTTAGCGTGCAGTTTGACTTTGCAGGTTGAACATGACCAATGCATTGATATTCTTCAGTTTGTGTCTGATTTCTGAGCCATGACACGTTGTTGACCCTTGGTTGGACGTTTGAAACTACAGTCACATAGTTAAACAATCACATTTATTTTTTCAACATCCGGCATTTCCGTCGCTGCACCAGCCATCATGTTTCGCCAGGATCGCAAGGTGAGCAACAAGAATTGGAGCTGCACTATAGCATCGCTTTGAAGGAGAGGAAATAGAAAGGGAGTGCCAATGGCCGGGGTTCTGTGAACAGTGGAAGGTTTCGCGTATGGGTCAGTTCTATCGATCTCTTTCTCTCTCCCTCTCTCTCTCTCTCTCTCTCCCCCTCAGTCATATACAGTATTCTATAGTATATACATATGCGGCGTATATATACATATCTCTGTGTGTGTATGTCAGTGTGCGTGAATATCTGTAGATGCAGATGTTTGCCTCTCAATGGTTCTGATGCTGGATGATATCGCTATGTTCAACGCATCACATTTTTGCACACTTTTGGGATGAAGCTAGACCCATTCGCCAGTTTTTCCAGATTTCAAGGAGGCTGCAGATTTAGTTGANCGCTATGTTCAACGCATCACATTTTTGCACACTTTTGGGATGAAGCTAGACCCATTCGCCAGTTTTTCCAGATTTCAAGGAGGCTGCAGATTTAGTTGAAGTTAGCTTCTCATGCACTGATCACCCTGTTCACTCTTCACGTCCAAAACCTTGAAAATGCCTATGTAAACTGGACGTTTGTCATGCTATGAATTTTGGATGTGCAGTTCATTCACTTCACCCCAAGCTTCAGCCGCTTGGATCGATGCCGGCAGGATCCGTTTCTGAAGACCTGCGGCATCGCCGAATGGCCCACCGAGATGCATCGTTTGCACAGCCTGGAGGTGGCGGCTCAGAGCATGGGACAAAACATGGCGCTNGTTTCTGAAGACCTGCGGCATCGCCGAATGGCCCACCGAGATGCATCGTTTGCACAGCCTGGAGGTGGCGGCTCAGAGCATGGGACAAAACATGGCGCTCAGGTGGGGCAGGGCTGCCGATGCAGAGCTGAACCAGGTGGAAGATGTGGAATAATTTGGCCATACGCCTGGACTTTCCATTGCCACGTTTGTTTGCTGGAGTCCTGAATCACAGAATCGCAAAGCTTATGAGGAAGCCCCACTATTTCAGGGTAACAGCAAGGGTTTCCTGCTTTTCCCTTGAGCCAATCCATTGATGGAGGGGACCGCCTCTTGCAGAGTATCAGGCTCGCAGAGCTCTTGTTGCAGCAGCTCTTCGCGTGGGCAGGGCCAGGACGGATGTTCACGCTAGCCAAAACTGCCGTTCTTCACAACTCTGTGAGTCCACTATTTTAAAGGAATTTTGGCAGCAATTTCGGTTGGGAAACAGATGTTCAGCGTGGCCGGAGCCTTTAGTTTGAGAACACTGGCTGCCTGATTCTAGCTAACTGGCTGCTACNATTTTGGCAGCAATTTCGGTTGGGAAACAGATGTTCAGCGTGGCCGGAGCCTTTAGTTTGAGAACACTGGCTGCCTGATTCTAGCTAACTGGCTGCTACCCTGAAGAATAAAAGCAAATCAGCGAAGCCACACCCGATGTGTATCCGGCCGTGCGGCATGGGGGCTTCCGATAGCCTGCCTGTATGCCCATGTGATATATGTGATATTCTTCAAGGTGCCTTATATTGATATATTGAATNGTATCCGGCCGTGCGGCATGGGGGCTTCCGATAGCCTGCCTGTATGCCCATGTGATATATGTGATATTCTTCAAGGTGCCTTATATTGATATATTGAATATTATTGAATCTCAATCTTTAAAGCCAAGGTTCCTACTTCACGAACACTTACTATCAAATCTATCAAGGGTTCTCATTGATCCAATGGTGTATCATCATTT
>BGPT01000949.1:42979-65945 GCA_003297045.1 Symbiodinium sp. clade C Y103 | reverse complement strand
GAGCTATATCTGAAAGGCCTCCCCAACTTCAAAATCTGTCAAAAACAGCACCAGGACTTGATGAATGACATCCTCAACCAAGGTGGCTGCCCTACCTCTGCAGCTTTGTTAGATAGAGCCTGTGCGGCAATCCCACAGGCTCAGGAGGAGCCACTGGGAATCTGCGCAGCGGTACGGAGTAGCCACAATGCTTTCGACTTTCTTTTTTCTGGTGGCAGTGGAGGTTGCAATAAATTCAAGTGCAACATTGGTATGCATAGTCATGCCTAGAGTCCAAAGCCAGAGTTCAGAGATCATTATTCGCTTCGATCTAGGCATTCGCGTTCTGTTCAGTTCGGCGTTTGTGCGTCATGCTTGGTGGATGCAGTTCCAGCATGTTTCAGCTTGATTTCAGATTGAGCCTTTTCATGCGCTGTCCACCTGGTGGTTCAGCTTCATAAGCCGTCTACATACCTAGTCAATCAATGTGAGTCATAATACGCCACAAGTCAGAACTCAGGGACCTCAAGTGCCTGATCTCATAGGTTCAATAAAAATATGTGGGCTCCATTCTCAGTTCTGGGGGTCCGCCTGCGCTGCATCATCGATGTGGCTTCATCTCAAAAAAGGGTGCCCCTCAACCCACTATTTCCCTATATTTCCCTATAAACATCATTGAACATCGCCATGTGGCATTTGATACAGTACCTATTTTCAGATACACTCCAAACTCGTATGAAGTTGGTTCATGTGCGTTATATATCCCGGTATGCCGCAGTATGTCGATCATTATGTCCACGATGATACCCACCATTGAATGGATTTTCGGACACCCGCTGGTGCTGTAGGAGATACTCAAGATGAGCAGCTGGGAACAGTCGCAGCTGGTCCCGCTGAACCTGCTGGTTCCGAGGGAGCAGGCGCAGTTCTCGGAGAGGTTTCGTGCAGTGCCCATGGAAGCGAGGTGAGTGGTAGATGGTGTGTAACCAACGGTGGAGATGGAAATGAGGTCGCAAAATGGTAGCTAAGCAGGTGAGGAGGTGAATGATAGATGTTAATAGATGCACTGGTATGTGATGGCGTGTGATACTAGTAGATATATGGATTATCATGTCTGTGCATGCGTGTGGGTACACATGATACTGTAGTTATTTATAGGTATATAACCTATAGATATCTTTCAATAAGCATTTGTATCAACAAGGATGCTCCAAATATGCACAATTCACTGTGGTATGGACTGCCTGGGAAATGGTCAGGATGTCAGTTGAACGTAACCGGTGATCAGACCCAGCGGCCTAGCAAAGTACAGCTTGGGTTTTGGCCCCACCAGGGGTGCCAGTGACCGGTGAAGGTTAATCTTAACAGGGCGCACATACTAAACAACTTGTAATCCTGCTGGTGCCGGCATGGTGGGTTGATTGAGTGAGAACTCAAAGCATGGCTTCCATTCTGGCCGTTGGGAAATTTGGAACCTGAAATAACCTGAAGCTGATTAAGATGATTAAGGCTGCTGCAACGTTCTCTTTGCTAGCATTGGTTCATGCAGCTACAGTGACATTTGTATCTACAGTATATCAGTATATCTAGATCTATAGCCACATATCTACTCAGACTATAATGTATTCTACGTATCATGTGTCACATATCCTGTGACGTACAGCGCTAATCAGATCATATGGTACATATTCTATATGATATGTATATATGTATATTACATATGATAGATATGTGTATTTAAGATACATATGCCACATTATATATGTATATATCAACCAATGTGCACGTGTGTGAGTATATAAATGCACACGTACAAATATCCCAAGTCCAGGCTCCCCGGCCCTTCCCAGGCCTTGAAACAGTTCCTGCTGTCCATGCGGAGCTTATGCAACGTGTGGTCGGTGAAGGATGCAGAACGAGCTTTCATCGCCTCATCCTTTGCCGCTCGGTATGCGGTATGAACCAAGTCTAATGGCTGTACAATGGGATCTACGTGACCCTTGAAACGTTGAAACAAGGATGAGACAAAAATGGGCTTGTTTTCCTTGGAAAACATGGTTTTTGCGTCACACATTCATGAATTTGCACGCAGAAACAGAGAGCCTTTGATGTGAATGAAATCAGATTTCACCAAGAAGTGATCGGGATGCAAGGAGCTTCAACCAACAGATGACTGACGTTTTCAGCTGCCCACCGCGTTTGGGCGCTTCTGCTGCAGGCCAAGAGGTTCTATGACGTGAAGAATTGGAGCAGTTTGAGGATTGGACCTTCCTTATCCAAGCATCCTCTTTGGGCTGAGGCCAGGGGGTAGCTGCTCGGAGAGGGCTCAAAAAATACGAGCACAAAATGATCGGCTGGACGCTGTGGAAGATGATTTTCCGATGGAAATCCTGGTCTCTTTGTTTAAGTCCCTTATCCCATCCGCACACAGGTACTTACAAATGCCCCTAAATGAAACCCCAACAGGAATAGATCCAATACTAAACCAAGATTTCGCTTGGTTTTGTCGTAGTTCATGTTAGCTGGATGGCATCACTGTACCATGCAGTTGACGGATTGCTGCCCGCCGTCCAGCGACTTCTTCAGGTGTTCTGGGAATTCCAGGAGTCACAATGGAAATGGATCAGCTACGATGTACATCCCGCACAATTGATGGATGCTCGTTTGCAGGGATGGTAGGAGATGCAGGATGACCTATATACCTTTGACTAGGTACTTAGTCACGAACTCTGTATGGGTTGATAAGGGTGTCATTGCGACCGAGTGCAGATGTCAGGTCTGACCATTGCAGGACTGATTTTCCACCCAAAGATTGGTTGCCCAGAGGATCATGCTGATTACCAGGGTCAAATCGTGTCAAATTCTCAATTTCTTGAATGAATGCCATTCTCTGCCTCGAAATCCATAGATAATCTAGATACCTCATCCATTTTCAGAAGTGTCTTCCTTTTTCAAGCATCAAGCAATGATTTACACATCTTTAGACCATGACTTTCCAGAACAGCCCACAATACTATGGCCATCATGGAAGCACCACATGGACGGGCCTGGGCATCTCAGGACGGCGTGGCAGCCTTGGAGTTGCTGTTTCAACATCGCGTGGACAGTTCGGGGTTGAACGGCAAAATTGACTTCGAGAAGGCGAAAGGGGCTTGGAGAGATCAGCCGCCAGCTATCGCTGCGGTGGGAGAGATGTGTTTTGATGCTTTTTTTGATGTCAAAATCTGAAAATGCACCTCGAATCACTTCACATATAGATCAATAAATTTAAGTATAGAGCGAGACGGGGAGTTTTCAATTGCACATATGCAGACAGTAGTTGGATGATGTGGATGCAATTATGTGTTTAAAGCATCGCACAATTATGCGTACGTATTATAGATATTTATAGATTACGCGTTGAAAACATCAAATATCTACATATCGCTATATATCACTGTATAGATTAGGAAGGTGTATTTTCATGCGCATATGCAACACAATGTGTGAATAAAAAAAGGTCATATTCCCAGATGCGCAAAGCAGCCTTCCGGGGTAACCTTTCAAATATGAACGCCCGGGTGTTTTCAACAGCCATGAGCCGGCTGATTCTGCAGCACATTCCCTTCGAAGACTTCCAACAATGGCTCTACAACAAGGGGCTCTTGTTGGAAGACTGTGGTGTTTGTACGATCTGGGGTACATCTCAAAGAATTCGATCCTAGAAGATAAAGTAAACTAGCTGCCGATCAACCACCACCTTCCTTGCTCATCCCAGTAGACAATGCGGCATCCCCAAAGTTCGAAAGAGAGCATCAACACATCCTACGGCATCCCAGTTCTCTAGCGGATGAGGCATCAATCAGAACAAGTGGGCTTTGGTGATGGGTGCCATGAACGGTGCATTGGCACAACAAGATCGTTTGCAACAGGAGGCCGGGGAAAGATGGCAGACACCACTGAGTGGAAGATGAATGGCCCAGGTAGCTGGCAATCAACCATGGCAATTGAGGAAACACCAGTTTCAAGTTTCAACGGGAAATCCACTTGTACCTATGACATAATTTGGGTGATTTCCCCAGTTTGGACTGCCAAGAGGTCATCATATTGTGATTTTCTCCAACTCGTTTCCATATTTGTCCCATCTTCAAAATCAAGGCCTCAAACGGGTTACAGTATGTCCATACAAAGGATTGAAATTATTCGGCCGATCAAACCTTTGCTACTATTTTTGCCTGGTTTGGCCTAGGGTTTGGGCCGCATTTGAAACCCTGGCGTATCACCACAAACCTGGGAACACATAGGATGACAAAGGATGACTTGTGGAGACCTCTCAACGTCTTCTTCTGAAACCCAGCAAAATATGGTAACACACACACACACACAGATATATATATATATATATTATATAGATACATATATAAAGAGATATAGATAATTATATGTATGATATATGGTGAAAATGGATCTCAGGATGCTCCAATATCATCAACAAAATCATGATTTCAGCCAACCTGAGGAGATTTGTTCTCTAAATGTTTCTCCCATCTCCCAGGCAGAGGAAAAGTGGCTGGAGAAGCTTCTGCAGCTGGCCGAGGATGAGGTGGAGACCCTGGCGCTTGGCGCAGGTGATGCCAACGAAGAAGAGCAGGCGGCCTACGAAGACTTCCACCGGCGCTGGCGAAAGGCAGCGAGGTGGAGACCGGGACAGGGAAACGGGGTGCCATCGTTGGGATATCTTCTGGTGGTGGTTTCTTTTTTTTTTTGATAGCGATGATTCAACAGGATTCATTTTTGGTTGCAACCACCACTCAGCGAAGCAGGACAATCACAAAAGAAATCGAATTGGATTCAAGAGGTTTGTGTTTTAAAAAAGTCGGGCGATGCGATACCAAAATCCTGCTGCGATTTGATTTCAAGGAAAAGGTGATTCCCTTCGGTCTCAACCTGCGCAGGTCGCAAACTGCCTCCCAGCTGGAATCGAACCTGCGCCTTTGGGCGCAGCACAAAGTGGGGCGTGAATGTGATGCCAAGGTTCTGAGGCTGCGGGTGGAGGACATGGGTGCCCCATCCTGATCCCAAGGTCCCAACTGTTGGTATGATCCAGTTCAAAGTGGGAACTCAGATTACTTGCTGAACCAGAGATTGCAAACTACTACTAGTAACTGGGCCACGCAAAGAAGTTCCACAGGTTTGAGTAAGAACACCAGGTTGCTGCTTCAGCCTTGAAGGGTCGCTGACCTACACACTTCATCCATCAACATCATCAACGTTTGCGATCATTTTTCCAGACAGAAAAACTTGCAATTTGGATCGGGGATTAATAGCCCCATATAGCCCCCCCAGCTTACCAATGGAGAGGTATTTCAATAGCAGATTATGACTTTTTGATACTTTTTGTGGACAACTGGGTGGTTGACATTCGCCGTTTCCGGATGGTTAAAGCATCTCAAACCTTGTTTTGCCACCATTTTGGATAGCAACCCCTCCAATTCTGCTGGTTCGATTCCCATCAAGGACCATGAAATCCTCTTCCCCCCCCCATTCATCCCCACCTTGACCGAGCTTAGGGGTCCCCAGCGCCGATGGACAGGCCCCTGGCCATGGCACTGGCAGTGGAGCTGAAGACTTCTGAGGCCCAGTTCGTCAATATCGTCCATTGTAGATGGACAGATAGATAGATAGATAGAGATAGAGATAGAGATAGAGATAGAGAGAGAGAGATAGAGATTAGATTAGATTAGATACGATACGATACGATACATACATATATATATATATATATAAATACAGAAATAAATACATATAAATATAAATATGAATATATATATATATAAATAAAAATATATATGTATATATATATATATACATAGGTGTAGAATGCAGATATAAACAGCATAAACTAATCTCCCCATCCACGCCCCGTGCTTCCAGGGCGCCCCGGACTCCCTTGACGGCGCCGCTGGGCATGCTGCGCTGTCCATCTCGCCTTTGGAGTTGGAGGAGACGGTGCGGCGGCAGCTGGAGCAAGTGCTGCGCGATGGGCAACGGGGACTGGCGGCTTTGCAGAGGTGATGGGATGGGGATGGGGATGAAAATGCCGTGGACCACGAAATGTATGGAAAACTATGGATGAAAGAGGCGCCGAGAAACGTGAACACACTGGGAGAGTGCCCTCATTTTCTGCAACCTTTCGTCAGGTGAGGTTGTCGAATGTTTTAACTAGAGCCAAATCAACTGGGGATTTTGGCCAGGGAAATCACCACTCCAGCATTGGTTGAAGGGGACAAGTAAAATGAATCCGCCTTTTTTTCTGCTGTTTCGTGCAGGCTTGAGAGGCTGTCACTTGGGGTGGGTGTCTCGATGGAAGACCTACTTCCAGGGGAAGGCAGGCACCCGGGCCACAAGGGGTACCAGGCCGCTGGTAGCTTCACCTGGAAAGGGGAAATCCGCCAAATGAGCTGCAAATGGGGGATTTTCCATTGCCCTGCCTTTGCTTCTTTGCTTCTTTGTTTCTTTCTTTCTTGTTTGTTTGTTTGCTTGCTTGTTTGTTTGTTTGCTTGCTAGAGGGGAATTGCCCCAAGACCGGGTCATCAGACATGCAGTGACGATGGCTGCTATCCATATGCTGGGTGATACTTCACTGGAAACTCATGCTTGAAGCGGACGACACTTTCGTAAATCGTTTTCTTTGATGTTTGGAAGCCAAGATTAGGATCAGCAGGGCCGCAAATCAAAGGAATGGTCTTGAGTCTTGATTTGGTTTGGCAACAACAAGCCGCTCAGCCCCGCAAATGATGGCCAGTATTGGCGAAACATGAATCAAAGAAACTATCAACATTGCCAGAGTGGTCATGTGGGATTTCTGCAGATGTCGTCCAGGAACTTTCCTAACCTTCCTCAACTCCAAGTCCCAGCTGCGTGAAATGGTGGAAACTCACCTGGCTGGACAGGTGCGCCAGCGACGGCGGGAGCCCGCCCTGAAAAGGGCAACACGGAAAACCGACTGGCCAGTTCCAAGTGATAACAATCTGACAATCACTTAACATGGGTTACGTTGTTACCTAATGATTACAGGTTACAGCTGCTATCTGATGATGAGCATAATGTTTAACATCGAACTTGGAAAAAAATGCGAAGACGCTGGTGCTGCTGTTGTCTCAAGGCTCGCACGCTTGGTGGAACGGCCTCCGCTGAAGACGTGGACGTGTCGGACCTCCTGCAAAAAGTGCCTTGCAACTGCGGGGGTCGCAGGTATCTATCCCCATACATCCCCATACTGTAAATGGATTTGTGCCTGTCCATACACGTAAAATATCGTAAAATCCTACAGGGAGGTATGGGTCAATATGCCTTTTGCGTGTCTGTATCCACAAGCATCCGTAAGTTGTAGCAAACTTTTGCAGAAAAGACTTATAGACAAAGACAGCTGTTAAGAAGAGATTTCCCTTCTTACTGCATTCTAAAAATCCTTGATTCAGGCACTTTCGGGGAAAATCCTGGATTTCAGGGGTGTAGTGGGCAGGTTCCTGTTTTGTGGGCAAACCATCAACACATGAAAACTGCTTACTGCACCCTTGTTCAGAGTTGAAACATGTTCATGTGATTTCAGCGTTCAGGCTGAAGAGTCAACTAACATAAAAAATGATGAGAAAATGATGAAGCATTATAAACAACTATATGCAAAGCATGATGCAAAAACCACACAAAAAATCATGGACCAATGATGAACAATGATGTAAACTATATAAAAAAGAATGAACACATGATGAACAGCTACAAACAAAATCAAAACATAAGGAAACATGATGATAACCTAAATAAAAGGAATGAACAAATGAAGACAAATGTAACAACTACACAGACAATGAAAACAATTATAAACAATGATGAGCAGCTATATAAAAAATGAAGCAACGATGAACCACTATCTACAAAGAATGAACTACAGATGAGAGATGATGAACGACTGTATGAAAAAGAATCAACAAATGAAAAACTACATAAACAGAATGAACAAATGATGAAAAAATCATGGACAACTATGGAAGAAGCATGAAACAATTATGAAAACCAATGTAAACAAATGAACAAATGATGAACAACTGCATACGAGGAATGAACAAATGATAAGCAACTACACAAAGAGAATGAAATGATGAAACACTATACAAACGGAACGAATCAAAAAATGATGAACAACGATTTAAAAAAAAATGAAATCATGATGAATAACTATGTAAAAATAATGAGCAAACGATGAACACATACATCAACAGAATGCAACAATAATGAAACACTACATAAACAGAATGAACAAATGATGAACAGCGATGAACAACTGGATAAAAAGAATCAAAAAAGACGAACAATGATGAAAAACTATTCCAAAAGAAGGAGCAAATGATGAAAAACTACACAATAAGAATGACATAATGATGACAAATGATGAACAAGTACGTAAAAGAATGCAGACATGATGGAAAAACTACAGAAAAATAACAAAAGATGAACACCTACCTAAGCCGGAAATGTAGCGTCGCAGAATTTTCCGCATGGAGGGCGCCGAAGAAAAAAAACAAAAAGAATGAACAATATGAGTTTTGATGAACAACTGGATAAAAAGAATGAACAAATGATGAAACATGATGAGCAACAATACAAAAAGAAGGAAAACATGATGAACACCAGTATAAACAGGCTGAAACAATATGAAAAATGATGAGCAGCTATAGAAAACACTGACAAAATGATGAAAACTTACCTAAAGTAATCAAAAGTAATGAAACATGATGAAAAAGGGACATCAAACGAATGAACGAATGATGAAAAACAATGAAACACATTGAACAACAACATAAAAAAGCATGAACACATGATGAAAAATGATGAACAACTATATTTCAAGAATGCGATTGCACAAACAGGCGGAAAAATGATGAGAAATGATAAGCAACTACATAAACAGAATCAACACATTGATGAACAATTATATAAAATGAAAGAACACATGATGACAAATGACGAACACGTTTACAAAGAGAATGAACAAATGATGAACAAGTACATAAAAAGAATGAGAACATGATGAACAATGATGAACAACTATTCAAAAATTTAGAAAACAGTAAAAATGATTAACACTGATGAAAACATATTCAAACATAATGAGCAAAGATGAACAATGAACAACTCGTGTGGTACCCGTGTCCGTCCCATTGACCATAAGCAACCCGTCCTTGACGATATGAGTCTCTTCTGGGTTGTCCATACTCAACGGATGGCGTACCCCACAAGATGGTGCCTCCCCATTTATAGGTTGGTTTATGAAACCCATCGACAAACTATAGACGAGTTTACCATAACTTCTATTTAATTCCCTTTTTGTTGGTTAAATTATCATCATTTTCCCTATGGTTTCCATCCTTGCGGCCGGACATGCCCGCGAAGCGTCGCAGGCGGATGAGGCCTTGATGGAGCTGCGTCCCAGCAGTTCGGTGGTGGACCTGCAGCTCTTGGCGCAGCTGGAGCAACGCTTGAGGCGCGCCCTTGCCATCGAAAAAACATCCCCAACTGTTCATGGGTTACGCAGTAAAGAGCTATACTACCTGGGTAATTATTGGGGATGATGAACAAACCATAACAAACCCAGATCAGGGAAAACTATCAACCAACTAGTAGAAATGATATGGGATAGGATTATTTTGGATGGCTCAGATTAACGTTTGGGAGGTTTTGGTATCAGCCATTTCTTATTCATAGGTCCAATACTCAACCAGGGCTTCGTTTGGGAGGTTTTGTATCAGTTGGAGGAAATCATCTGAAAATGGGTATTGGGTCAAAATTTGGTACCTCGAAACGGGATAGATACGAAAAGGGAATTCACAATCTGCAGTATCCCGGGCCTTCAAGTTGACCGCACCCAGAAAAGGGCCCTCCATGATGTGGATGGGGAACGGGCTGAATTCACTGAAGAAAACAGACAAAACAGACAAACATGACAAACCACAGATTTGAAAGAAGGACACTTGGCATTTTATTTTGAAAAGATAGAATGCACCGAGCACACACACACAGAGGAACTTTACCCGACAAGAATGGAATTGGAACCAACAAACATTCGGATTCCAACCCAAATGTCTAACTTGTCTAACTTGCCTTCAAACTTCGGGGTTTCCTGATTGGGTGTCCCACCTATTGCGCCCACATGCACCCACTAAGCTAGGTCTCCAGTTGCGCTTTCACCGATCTCAGCCCTCCTCCTGAGCTAGAAATGGATTATATAGTGGGAATTGGAATTGCCAGGTGTATCATCATATTATATACCTCTGAATATCACCTTAGGTGCGGTTTCCTTAGAAACTTGTAATTGTGACAACCCCCAAGAGAGACAGGTGGGTGTACCAGGGAGTGTACCACCTTAGTAGCTGGCCAAAATGTCCATATCCTATTCATGGTTGGTCAAGTCAAGTCTCCATTTCCAGTGGCTTCATCATGGTTCCTCCCAATCTTCATCATGGTTCAAATCCCAATTTCGATGGTCAAACTGTGATTTTTGTAGATTTATTACCAATCTTCACCGAAAGCAATACAGCATGGTTTGTAGATGGTACTCCATATTCCAACCCCCAAGAGATTAACACAACAACAACATATATATATCATTTCCAGAATTTACCATTATATCATTATCAGACTTAGATGTTACCAACTTCTAGATCTCAACTTGGGGATTCTTTGGGTTGAACCCCCCATCTCAACCCCTTTCCAGGTGTCCCGGTCTCTCAATGCGCCTGGGCGAGCTGGCACGGCAACGCGTCTCAACACGGGAACCGGGCACCTGGGGCAGTGGCTGGGCCATGCGCGTGCAGGACAGCAGGTTGCGGCAGGTGGGGGGGTTACCATGCAGGCAATTGTGGGAAAGCCCAGATTTTCACATTATTGGTTATGTTTCATTGCTTCCCTTTTTTTTTGTGGGGGGGGTTTCGAGTAAACACTTACTGTAATTATATAGTAGTCATTTGTGTTCTAATGAATTGGGTTTGCCAACTGTTAGCATGCAGTGTGGGGCTCGNTCGAGTAAACACTTACTGTAATTATATAGTAGTCATTTGTGTTCTAATGAATTGGGTTTGCCAACTGTTAGCATGCAGTGTGGGGCTCGAATGGGGTTGTTGTGAATCTACGGAATCTATGGCTACTTTATCCTGCCAAATAAGTGGTAATCCCAAACAAACATGGTGCTGTTCTGCATGTCCACCAACTCTGATCTGGGACTGGCCCATCAAAGGGCTGGAAGCTGCTCTGCCAACACATGTGAGAATGGAAACAACTATATAGCTTTCCTTTTCAAACTGCTCTAGCAGGCGTCTTCAACCAAGTCTTTTTTCCCATCTGTGACTGCATATGACATTCTTCATGTTTCTTACTGGGCGAGCCTTGGCAAATGCTGGGGTTATGTGCTAAGTATACTTCCACTAACTACCCATCTGGGTAATGAATGCTAGGTAGCTACAAGTTTCACCATCGTTTTGTGTTGTGCGCGAGCAGGACGTAAAGGCTTTCGACTTGTTGCAGAGCCACGCCAACTTCATTTCCAGCAGCTGTGGTTCTGAGGTACCCTGTGGGGTCAAAAACTTCGGGGTGATGAACTTCAGTACCCGTTGTTTTGCAGTGAAACCCATGGCATAGCCGTATCTACTGAAATTATTTCTATTTATATTTTCAGTAGTTTTTTGTCGGGATTTTAGGAGGAAGAAGGTAAACCAAAAAGAAACTGCGTCATTACATGCATGTGCATGTGCATGTGCATATATTTGTGTAATATGTATACACACGTATATATATATATACATACATACATAAATATTATCTAGAAGTGAGCATCTTCCCCGAAAAAACGCCTCATCCCCACAATGATGGGCCCTGCTCCCATCGAAATGGTAGAAGAGCAAAAAACCTTGAATCTAAAGCCAACCTAGTTGTATTTATCAATGTTTGTTTTCCATTCACATTTATTCAATTCATTCAGTTGTTGATTTATTCACTAGTGATGAATTGAACCCTTCAATTCTGGATTCTTGTGTTCTTCATTTATTTATCTGGTTTTTAAAGGTCTCTATTTTTTTCCCCATCTAGCTGGCAAGCTATAGGGGTGCTTACTTCCCAAAGGTGAGGTCTCCTGCCTACAGGGACCTCAATGGTACCGGGCAGGGTGCGGTTGCAGGGTGCTGTGGCGAAGTTTGGCAAGGGTGCTGGGTAAATCAGCTGCATACCGGATTGATATGACATATTTTTGTATAAAGGGTTCGCTTTGTTTTGTTCAGTGGGCTGGCACAACTTTTTTGGTGTAGCATAGTTTTTTTTTTTTTTTTAACGTTTTGTGTCATGGACCAAAACGAAAAAACATGTTGCGCGGAACGGGAAGCGTTGGTTTTGCTTAATAAACCGGTATCAAAAGGTTTTTGCGCAATACCAGTCCTTATTGTACAGACACTGAAGAAAAGGTGCGCAATAGGAACCGCTTTGTTTTGCCTAATGGGCGGGGAATAAAAGTGTATTTGCGCAAAACATTTAGGCTGGGATGAAAAAAGATGTAAAAGAACCACGGGTTTTCATGTTCAACAAGTGCGGGTTTGGAAAGGTTGGAACTTATGTACTTATGTACTTATGTTTTGTAATAATTGACTTGTGTAATAGTTTCCTTATGTTTTGTGCTTCATGGACCGGGAACAAAACTGTCTTTGTGCTTTTTTTTTTTTCGGTTTAACGAATGGGAATGGAAAAGATTTTGCGGGAAAGGGCATTGTTTTGTTGAATGGGCCGGTATCAAAATGTGTTTGTCCAACACCACTGCCCATTGGACCGACATGAAAGACGTTAAGTAAAAGTAATTGCTGATAATTGCTGTGTTTCGTTTCATGGGCCGGACTGAAATTGAATTTGCGTAAAACAATTGCTATTATAGGACGGGCATGAAGAAAATGTCTTGTAAAATGGGATTGGCTTTGTTTTGTCTAACGTGCGGGAATAAATGTGCTTGAGTGGTACACTTTTTTCATGGTTTTTCATGGATTCACTTGAAACGCATCTCGTGTTGTAAAAAAAAATCTTTTGCTAAATGTGTTGCTTAATGGGCCGTGATGACCAGGCATTTCTGTAGAACAACATCGCTTGGTTTCTCTGAAACCTTTTCTATCTGGGGTCAATGCCGGAGCAATTAATTTAAACATATTCGTCTATCCAGTGTCCATCCATGATCAATTTTTTTTCATCCCACTGAAAACGGCCACCTGGGCGCCCACAGTTCGCTCCAGGTGGCCTACCAGCACCACTTCGGCCTGGGCGCGGGCGGTGCTTTCGCCCTGGGCCTCCCGCCCCAACGGGTCCCCGTGGCATCCACGGAAAGCCGCGAGGGGCTGCACTTCGAAGCTGCGGTGCTCGGGCAGCTGCGCAGCAAGAGGCTGGAGGCCTGGGAGTTCCGGGGAGAACTGGTGCGGAGATGGGGGTGAACATGGGTGAAACATGGTGAAACACCAAGGTTTTTAGTTTTTGTTTGGGAATATTTTGAAAACCGGTAATTTGAAGATATTGGAAGTAGGGTATCGGCCGCAACTTGGGCATGTGAGTCAACAAAAACGATGGATTGAATCTGTGGGATAAGTTAGGCGGAATTTTCGACAAATCACATCCCAAAAAGGTTGGGCAGAATGGATGTAGTTGTTGGGAGAGTTGGAATTTGAGTTGCTGTTCTTGCTGTCCAGTCTGGTGCCCTCTTCAGCAGCCTGGTCAGGTCTCGGACCACATGAATGGAAACCATGCATCCGAGGAGGCACAAAGAGCTAGCCGCGCGGCTGAAGATTTGGCGCGATATTATGGCATCCAGGCCGGTGGATGGCTGACAAATGGCGGGTGGAAGTTGTACTACCCTCTGGTAAACTAACATAGCTATGGAAAATCACCATTTTTAATGGGAAAATCCACTATCAATATGGCCATTTTCAATAGCTATGGCTACATTTTTGGAAGTTGTTTCAAGATGGTATCACCGGATGGTCAGGATTTTGGTCCAAGCAAGCTTTGACAGGAGGCAGAGGAGACCTATCTCTCTGGAGCAGGCAGGAAAGGGGTCGATCACTTCATTAAAAGGAGCCACTTGGTAGATGGCACCTGGTGGATTATAGTTCCATTTGAAATATATAGTTCGTATAGTTTTCATCGGTATAATTGAAGGGATTTTAGGATTCCAGCTTCCATGTAATGTTGGTTCATTGCAAAGTGTTCTTGTTTCTCCGGCCCTCTGTGGGACAGCGATTTTTCTTGGCTTAGTGGCTTGTTGGTGCACCAGCATTCAAAAGTTGCGGCAGAAACGTGCCGGACACCCACAACCTCGTCCATTCCAGTCACTCTGGTTCATGTTTAATCCACTTCCCATCGAATTTCTCCCAGATCCAGCATGGATAGATGTGCAGTGGGTACTTGATTGCATCTTACTTCACGCAGTAAGATTTGCGGGACGTAAATTCAGTGATTTCGCTTGGCTTATGTTCGCTCTGTACCATAAAAACTGTGGCCATGTTCGCAGCATGGAGATCTCCAGCAGTACCGTTTCAGGCCTGGGGCATGCCACCCTTCAGCAGGGCTTCGAGGCCCTGGCCCGAGTGGATTACCTGGAGGATGTGGAAACAAACACCTCATGGCAGGCCCCGCCGGGCTGGAGCTTGAAGATGGGGCATATTTTAGTAGGTCTATCTGTGAATGTATGTATATATGTATACCATGATACAGCTGAATATAGCACAAAAGAACCAAAAATACAAAACAAGATAAGATAAGATAAGAACATAGATAACATGATAAAAGACAAGATCATCTGCATCTATCTATACGTAACCAGGATTTCAAAAGCCTGTCCATCTCCAAACAAATCTGAAGGGTGGTTGTCAAGTTTTCCACCCCGCAAAACTGGGATGATGCTGAAGTCGGCAGAGACCCACGACTTGCAGCCACTTGGATGATGATGTGCTGAATTTTCGAAGTCCAAAGTGATGAGCTACCAGTGACGGGTAGCCCCATTGATTTAAACACATACTGAAATACGTTTCCCTGATGTATACTTCTATGGAGAACTGCGGAGTTGACCATGAACGGTACCCCTTTATGTGACCGGCCCCACTTTGCCCAAAAAAGTTTGGCCGCCCAGCCAGGCCCTCTATGCGCCTAGCCTTGGGTCGCTGGAGGACTTTTTGTCTCAGCACGCGGCGCAGCTCCACGAACGTCACTTGAGGTGCCCTTCAGCTGGCTAAGCCACTGAAGCGGATCCCCGCCGTTTGAACTATCAAGCCATAGCTTCCGATCCGATTCAAGGAAACTGACTCAAAGCATTGATCCCCCATCTAACAATCACTTAAACACATTAACAGTTTGCTTTTTTTTTAAAAAAAAGACAAAAGGGAATCTTTCCAACAAAATCCACCCCAAGTGACTACCAAATCAATATGAAATGACAATTGTTTCCTATCAGTTTTTTGCAAACCATTGGTGATCCCCGTCCTTTTCCGTATCACCTCAGGGTAGTGACCAGGGCACATATAGAAGTGCTTGTTTTATGATTCCCCAGCTCCCATGGCGCAAGATATACTTGGATATAAGTGGCGCAAGGTAGTGGTACAAGGTCCCCGTCGTTTGCGAAGTTGGTTTACAAGTAGGTCAACTATAACTAGGCTTCATGGTGATAACTATGACATTCATGGGGTTTGTAAACCATGGGGCAGCACCTTGTTGCTTACCCTCCGGCAATCAAGCGTGGCTTGCTGGACAATCCCATAGATGCTCTTCCCAACCATAAACGTGCATTTAGTTCGGGGTTTTCCCATGTATCTCCACCATCTCCCACTGTGCCACGGCAGGTTCCTGGTCTTGGCGCCCGGCTCCCTGCCCTGCGTCAGCCTGGCACCTCGCCTGGTGCGCCTGCCCTGCGACCCCGCGGTGGACGCGCTGCAGCACGCCGTCAGCGAGGGCCAGGCCAAGACAGCGGCGGCCGTGCTGACGGCCCTGGGCATCGAGGAGCCGCAAACGGTGGAGGTGCGGAATGGGCCGGAACGGGGGTAGGTTTATTGTAGATGGGCAACGGTTTGTTAGTGAACCAATTTGGAAGGGACATAGTGGGTCATGGAAAGCTATGGGAATCTATGGCTCATTGGTGGTTTAATGGTGGTTTGATGTCGGTTTAACTTATGTTAAGACGCTTAATGTGGTAAAGCCAATAGCATAAAGAACTGTTGTATAATTTGGGGATGGTTGGAATCCTACCCGATTATGGTAGTATTGGGGTATTGTTTTTGGCATTATTTTCCACATGAAAAAATCCAAAAGATAGAAAAGAAACATCTGGCTTGGCTTAAGCCGGTAAAGACTTTTCTTCACAGGCTTTGGTCTACTATTTCCGCGAGGGGCTGAAAGCTTTGAAGCAACGTGACCCGGCTGGGCAGGCGATTGTTTAGCTTGGTTTCCTATGGCCAATGATGATCTGACCCATCAGTGGCAGGTTACACCCTTTCAATTGGGGGTGTCAAAGCGACAATTGGCCAAGCTTTTGAGACTTAGGGGATCTGGAATCCATTCATTCCCCACTGATACAGACACCTTGTTTGGATTTTGGTGGTCCAGCCGCCCAACTGCTCAAGCTTTTGCTGTCGCTTCTGCTGTGGATAAATTTCAGCAGCTGGAGAGAAAAGTGTTAAGCCTAGCAACGCAAATTGCTGCGCCATGCTGCGTCTATCTCTATATATATATATTATATGCAGATACACCCTCCTGCAGAGCACGAGTGGAGACCCCCAACGCGCAGCAGCCAAACCGGCTGTTGGTTACTGTATGGAGTATTGACTTTCTTGGGGATATGAGAGCATGCCAACTTACGGGTCACCGATGGTCACCAGCCAAGTTCAATAGTTCTTGCTGTTTTGCTCCAGCCAACCTCTTCGCCCAGGTTTCGAGTTGCAACATTCAGCGAGCGCAGTGGTCAGCAGTTTGGCTGTGGCCGTGCTGCAGTTTTTGCCCACTGGGCTGCGGCCTCATTTGGGAGAGCTAGTGGTGCTCCCTTGCCTCAAGGCAGGGGACGGTAGGGGAACGGATCAAACTTGAGCGGTCCAGACCCAAAGTCAGATCATGGGTCCTTTCAAGCTGCACTATCCTCAAGCCCACCTTTTGGCATAGCTTAGTCCAGGGGAAGAAACTCCTCCCCTGGACTTCCCACCAGGAGGAGGTGGCCTGGTCGGAGGAATGCCGCAGCGCAGCAAGCCGCCTGGGCTGCAGCAGTATGCTCCTGGCCTTGGGGCATCGGTGGGACGTGGGCTGCTGGACCTCTGAGCCTTGGGCCAGTGATGCCGAGGGGATCACCATTTCGATTCGGCACCAATCTGGAGTACCCTTGATCTTGACCCACCATTTTCCAGTGGAGTCCCATGAATGCGGCAAACTGGCAAACCCAAATCAAACCATCATTTTGAAGTTTTACATTTTTTTTGGACGATTTTGGACGGTGAAAAGTAGGTGCGGTGTGGATGGCTATGTATGTTAGTTTTTTTAAATAAAGTTGAGGTATTTATTTATTTCTTTGTTTTTTTTTGCATTCCTGCTTTTCTGCTGTTCCTGCTTCTTTGCCTTCTGCTTCTTTGCTTCTCCTGCTTTTCTGCCTTTCCTGCTTCTCTGCATCTCCGCTTTTTTGTTTTTTTGCTTTTCCTGCTTTTCCATGCTTTCCGTTTTTTTCGCTTTTCCTGCTTCTCTGCTTTTTTTTCCTTCTTTTCTGCTTCTCTGCTTTTCCGCTTTTTGCTTTTCCTGCTTCTCTGCTTTCTGCTTTTTTGCTTCTGTGCCTTTCTACTTCTAGTTTTTCTTTCTTTGCAGTCATGCGTTTTTGCTGCTCTGCTTCTTCCTGTTCCTTTGCTTCTCTGCTGCCTTTCTTTACTATCTCTTTGCTTTTTTTCTTTCGGCATATTATCTACTGTTGCATCCTCAATGAAACCCTAGAGAAACCCTAGACGAAACCCTCAGACACCTTGAAGAAATCCTAATAAGAAACCAACCCGAGAAACCTCACATGAAACCCCAAATGACACCCTAAATGAAACCCTAAGCCCTAAATGACACCTAAAAAAAAAAACATGACACCTTAAAGATCCTTAAAGACACCCTAAATGAAACACTAAATGAAACCCTAAAGAACCCCTAAATGAAAACCTAGATGAAACCCTGAACGAAATCCTAAATGAAACCCGAAAGATAGCCTATATAAACTGAAGAACCCCCAAATGAAATCCTAAAGAAACCCTAAATGAATCCGAAAGATACCCTAAATGAAACCCTAAAGAACCCCTAAATGAAATCCCAAATGAAACCTTAAATTCAACATGTGCAAAATGAGAGGTTTTAAGAGCCAACAATACAACACATATTGTGCAAAATGGAAGGTGAACATGCCAACATGTAGCGCATACCCTCCAAAATGGAAGGTGGACATGCCAAAACGTAGCAAACACAACGCAAGATGACAGGTTCTAGTTTCTTGCAAATACAAGGCGAATGGTACCAGGAAAGGAATCCAAAAACAAAATCCCAAACCTGATCAAAAAATCTTAAAACTATTCTTAACCCGTGTGTGTACAAATACATATATGATCACGTCATATGTACTATGTAGAATATATCGATCTTTTTTTTTTTTTGTGTGTGGTTCTTCAAAATTCACGCTCATTTTGCACACCGAGGACATGCCATCTCAGACCCAAAATGGCGAGCTTCACTTCTTGAGCGCTTTGGGCATTTCTCCCACGGCAGCCGCGGCCTCTCTGAATGGCGGTGCCGCGGTCGCGGCCTCAAAAGCGGTGGGGAAGAAACGCCAGAAGAAGATAGCAGAGAAGGCGGAAGTGGTGCAAGCGGCCGAGACTGTACTGGTGGGATATGTTTTGTTGGGGGAAATGTATGGAAATGTGGGATCCACAAATATCCACAAGAAACTGGTGGGGGATATGGCACTATCACCATCGGGATCCATCGGGATGGTTATTGGGATGATTGTGAGGATGACTTATTATCCTGAGTCACAACCATTTGGGGGCAATGATAAATCATCGTATGAACGGGGATGCCTGATATTAAAACCACAGCGTGGATCGTTTATTCTTGTCGACCCCCATTGGGCAGAGTTCTTCAATCACAGTTTTGACTGGTAGCAGCCATCAGGCATTGATATACATAATGCAGATTGAGACTGGTATGGGTTTTAGTCCTGCGGAGGGTCTCAAAAATCTCAATGATCCAGCCAGCAGGTTTTCTTCCGCACTCCCGGCTCTCTGAGGGCTGGTCCCTTTGCCCCTTGGCCCAGAGCCCAGGAAATTCCGACACCTTCAGCCGCGGAGGAAATTTTGCTTCCCACAGCGCTGGAGGCTGGGCATTGCTGAAACTCAGAGAGGCCTTTGCTCCTCAGTTTCGGTTGACTGTTGAAGGTTTCTTTCTCAAACAATGGAATTAATTGAATGAGTTGGAGATAGATTGAGCATCAAAGAAGACAGTTGAATGAATTGGAAGATCCTGGTCTTATACTCATATGTCACTGGTGCGGCAGCATGGCGATGTATGGCGAACATGGAAAGAAAACCGGAGCTACTTGTAGATATTCCTTCGCACTGGGACCCCTCCACCAAAGGTCAACTGCAGGGTTTGGGTCGGTGGTTCACCTATTTCAATCTATTTCATATATCCACCCGGCGCTGCAAACTCATTCACTTCACGTGTTTCCCCTGTGAGGACACCGAGAAGGTGGCCATTCTGCGGAAGATCCGTCAGGACTTCTGCCTGGATTCGGCTGACGCAGCCCAGCTGCAGCGCAACTTGGGCGGCGCATTGAACCGCCTGGGCGAGGACTTGTACAGCGAGCAGCACCACTTCGTCTTCGAGCTGCTGCAGAATGGGGATGACAACAAGTACCCGGAAAAGGAGATCCCCTGCTACAAGCTGATCCTATGTCACTTGGAAAGTTCAGGGCTGCTTCAGTTCTTATCTGCCCGATTTTTTGGAGAAGGGGTTCAGTTTTTTGGGCAAGGTGGGACGGCTTCCCCCAGGAAGGACTCCTCATCCTGAGGCGAAAACATGCTGGTTGCACTCTCCAACGAAGTTGGCTTTCAACAGGCGCCTGGAGATGGTGGAAGTCAATGGAGTTCATGTGACATGTCCATTCAGATGAGGGGCAAAAACCATAGCATACAGATGCATACAGCATACCTAACCGGCTAAGTTGTCGACTTCTTCTTGGTGTGTCCCCAGCTGTCTATCCATCCCCATGGTTACCACAGAATTTCTGGCGTCAACATGAGCAGACCACAGCAGAGCACCCCTTTCAGAGGCCAACGTGGAGTCGTTGTGCAGCGTGAATTGGTCGACCAAGCCGCAGCTGTCGGATGGTGCGGAGCGGATAGGCAGCTGCAGCATGTTGTGGGTTTTGGACGGCTCAAATAGAAACAGCCCTGCAATGCGAGCGTGCACCGATGTGCATGTCAATTGACGTATGATTTTCCGATGTCTGTTTAACCACCTTTGGATCGATTGCCAGGAAGGAAGGGGATCGGCTTCAAGTCGGTTTCTTGGATCTTTAAAGACCCATCCATCATCACGTGAAACTCGTCAGAGTACTTTTCTGACTTACTTGGCACACAGACACACACACACACATGCACACACTATATCATATATCTAATTGTATTTGTATTTTGTATCTATATCAGTCTATATCTATACATCAAAAAATATATTGTGTTCTCTTTATCTGAATCTTTATCAGCATCAGTATGATTATCGTCATGATTATGAATTATGATTGTGATTATAATACTGTTTCTACTTCTATCATTAATTTTATTTTTTTCCCCCAAGCAGTGTGTCCCCACACTGAGGGGTTCTTACGGTAACTGTAAAAAGGCTGGTGCTTGATCAGGGTGCTCCATCTAGTCTGCAGCATTTTACCTATCAATTCTCGCGTAAAGTGGCTTTCCTAAGCTGTCCATGTGCGTTTCGACCGCGCAGGCTCGTGCAAAGCCTGCGCCCGGACTTTGGGCCCCAGCTGTCCGTGTGCATTTGGACTGTGCAGGTCGGGCTCTTGTCATGCTCTTGGGCCGGGGCCTGTTTTGTGGCGAATTCTCGCATACAATGGCTTTTGTGACATGTCCAAACTCATTTGGACTGCGCAGGCTCGCACGAAATGCGTAATTTTAGTTGAGAATTCTCGAATAGAACCCCACTTGTGGCATGTCCAAGTGCGTTTCGACTGCGGAGGCTCGCGCCCAGTGCTCCTGATGAAATCCTCTAAGACATCTTGTGGAGATCCTGGTGAAGGCATGTCTTGTACAGGTCCTGGTGAGAAGATCGTGTGGAGATCGTCATCCTGCTCCGATGCTCATAGGACGTTCTTGTATGAAGGTCTTGCAATATCCTCTATATACATCTATATACAAGGTCCTTCTTTGACGATCTTGTGCGCATCTCTTCCATATCCTGGTATGAGATTCTGGCACACGGTCCTACGCATAGAGTTGCTTCTTGTGCCCGAACACGTTCCTGATGCTGCAGCGCCAAAGTGTCTAACCTGATCGGTTTTTGTTCTGTGGCTATTGTTGCTTGTATTTGAAGCACTGAATTCCTACCAGCCCACACTGTCTGGGGTCTCTTGCCAGGGTAATTCTAAAGTATTATTCTTATCATCATTACCATTATATTATATATATAAATATATATATATATATATATATACATATATATAAATATATATATATATATATATAAATATATATACATACATATATCCACATGCACATGCTAATTATACATATAAATTAATCATGCCCAAATTCAAATGCAAGCTAGTTACACGTAGATTTATAATTGTATTATATATAATCACCCTTTTACCATGACATGATAGAGTTTGAGTCCCTTAAAAAATCAACAAAACATGTGTTTTTCATAGCGTTCGGGGTTGGGGTCTGTTAAGCGTTTTTCGCACCGATACACCGATAAGCCGATTGCCGTGCGCGCACCGATACACTAATACACCGATTGCCACGCGCGCGCCGATACACCGACGGGTGGTGGTCAGATATGAGAGCGGGCGCCGCGAGGTTTGGTACAACGGGCCGGGCCAACGGCTTCAGCGAGATGATGGTGCCCGGGCCTTTCCAGATACAAGCTTTGACGATGCACTGGGTATGGTGCGTCAGCACGGAAATGACTTCGTGGCGCGGCAAATATCTACTTTCCGCGACGCGAGCGAAGGCGACGGCGATATCTTGCTGACGGAGATCTTTGCTTTGGATTGTACTTTTTTTGGCTTCGAAGTTTCTCTCAGGATGTGCTTCCGTAGCCTAATCCCTTACGCGCAGGGATGAGACGTTGTACTTAGACAGACTTCGGAAATTCATTAGGCGCCCTGAGACTTGCTTGGTCGATGGAACGTGCGCCTTTGTTTTCCGGATGCGCTGCAAGGGAAGTTGTACAGAAGAGTGCGTAGCCAAGAGTGAACGTCCATGAACAGGAAGCTTTCAATTATGGCGTCGGGCCGCATGCGTGTGCAAGGCATTTTTTTTTAAGACGGTGCTTTGGCGTATGTCGACGCAGCGCATAAAGAGCTCTTTTTTTGTGCATGTGCCGGCACAGTGCATGCTCCTGAAAAGGGGCCTTGCTCAAGGCACAGGCAAAGCTCTGGTATTAAGCTAGCCGCTAGACATGCTTGTACAGCCAACTGCATTTGGATGAACAATTGATAGGTTTCAGATCGAAACACGCCATCACGGTGTTTCTCTTGCACGTCTAAGTTGCATTTATTTGGCAAATCGGGGGGAAAAAGCTATCCAGCTTGTAGCAACCAATGGCAAGCAGAGTCAGCGGTTTTGGTTGTGCCGGATGCATACACAGAACTCTTCTATTTGCTCGTATACCTGTTACATGCATAGAACTTTCTCTT